>JAUZTB010000017.1:27417181-27427969 GCA_034780895.1 Rhynchobatus australiae | reverse complement strand
ATCAGCACAACTTCGTGAGTCGAAAGGCCTGTTCCTGTGCCGTACTGTTTTATGTTCTGTGTTCTAGCAATCCAATATTCTCCCATTTACAAAGACATTTAATCATACTCTCACGCAAATGGTACAATGTTGAAGACAAATATTAAGCTGAGAACTGATGGGCTGGGAAGACTTTTGTAAATCTCTAAATGAACCAGCTAAAGATTAAGAGAGATTTTGGTGCTTGTATATTCCTGCAACATCACTTGTTTATGGAACATTCAGATCGAATATCTGAATGTTCCAAACAGAATCTCAAAACATGTCTATTGAAGAACAGTTTAATTTTTTCCCTTAAAACTTTTAATCAAATAATTAATTGGCTCAACTTCACCTTTTATGGTTATATGCCTGTGTAAAATAACATATCTTTCGCTACTCTCATAGTCCCTATCTTATCAGGATGCTCCTTGACAGTAATGACTTGTGCTTGGGGTTTTCAACACCTTCATGAAACAGATAGAAATATAATCTGAGAAAATCAAAATTGAAATGAGAAAACACTGCTTCATTGAGATTAGTTGTAGTGAATTACTTCAACCTTTTAGTGGATCATAAAGCTTTTATATTCAACCTATTATCCTCATTACTAATTGCATCAAAGTTCACCACTTACCATAATGCAAAGGCCAAATATCCAAATCTGACCCCACAGGGATTTCTCATAACAATGAAGCTTATATTTCTTTTATTTATTCCAATGTTGTCTGAAATTATTAAATAACCAATACCATCATCTCATTATCTTAAAATACATTAGAAAAATATAGTTAATAAAAAGATTAATTATTTTAAGCTGCAGTTTTGTTTATAGGGCCAATTAAAGACATGGGCATCTTTTTTTATACTGGCCGAATTTGTTTATGCAGTAAAATACAAAAAATGGTATAGTTTCAAGAAAGAAATTCATTTACTTCTGATTTCTTTCTTTGTGCAGTTCAATGGTTTATTACTTTTGTCTCTGCCAAATATGTTCCTTGAGTAACCAGAATTGTTATCACTGCCTTAACTTTCAAGGACTAACAAGATCCAACAAAAATGCAGTTTGATTAAAATATGTCATATTTGGCCCAAGCATTCTGAAGTCCTGCAGTATCCAAGCAAGTGCTGGTGTTCTCACACCTTTACTGCTGCTTCAATATATGTTTGTCAAGTGTTTTATAGGTTTCTTTAATTACAGTTTAAAAAATGAGGTGTTAATAGAAAACTAATTTTGCTTGTGGTCTACGAAGAACAGGGATTGATTTTCTGGTGCTTTAATGGAAATTCTTAAAGTCTTTGAAGATTGCAATGAGAAGTAGAATCAATGTTTTCTTGTGTTACAATCCCATTATAATTGACTCAGAGACAAAACACCAACAACTATGTTTTATCTTACAGCTTCTACCCATCTGTAAAACCGAGCATCCCCTTTCTGTCAGTATCCCCAACTTTTGGCATTCACTTTACTGATCACACCTCCTTCTGGCCTTAACATAACATTTAATATCAACAGAAAATAACCTAGTCACTCCTTCCTCAGAAATGTTCTAATAAATATTCTTCTTTCCAGGTCTATGGAGTAGAGACTTGTCCTCAATTGCTTGCACTAACCATGTAATATGGCAGTAGGTGTGAATTATACTTTGCTTCTGAAGTACAGTATGCAGAAGATGGAAATACTACTGACTTCAGAAATCAGAAGATGAGTTCAGTACACAGAATAATACATATTGCAAGGTAGCACATGTGACCAATGGTAAATTGCTACCCCTATGTATGGTAGGTAGCCTAGTGATCAAGTAGTCAGATGTCTGGACCATTGATCCAGAGTCACAAACCTGAATCCCACCATGGTAGCAGGGAATTTTAATTCAAGTAATTAAATAAATCTGGAATTATAAAAGTTAGTCTCAGTAATAATAGCCATGCAGCTGTCAGACTGTTGTAAAAACAGATCTAATGTCCTTCAGGGGAGGAAATCTACCATCCTTACCCAGTCTGGCCTAGAAGCAACTCCAGATTTACCAATGTGATTGAACCTCAATTGCCTCCAGAGTTCAGAGGTAGTTGGGGATGGACAATAGATTCCAACACGGTTGGTGACATCTACATTAAGTAAACAAACTATCTTTCAATTACATTTTAATTCCATTACCTTTTTCACAGGTATGAATTCTTGTATCTCCTCTCAGAGTTTCTGCTATCACATACATCAGCCTTGCAATATGATAGCTGAAGCTAATCTAAAGAACTTTTATTCTGTATGCTCTGGATGGAGTGTATCCATCACATAATTAGCCTGAAGGTTTCAAAATCCCTTTTTTGCTGTTGCCTTGGTAAAAAAGATGAAAACTTCCACGGGCATTTGGATAAGTTATGGTCGAAGTGTTGTGCTTTGTTTGTTCTTGTACACTTGTCTGCCACCAAAATTAAGTCATGATCACTCACATCCAGAAGTGGGTAAAATTATGGATTCACTTTGTGAAATTTGCACCTTTTCCCCTTATCCTTGAACAAATGTGGATACTACAGTACCATAGCTGAGGTTGTTCTGAGCTCTTCCCTGTCAGCAATATCAACATGTTTTCATAGGAGAGTGAAGAATAAATATCAAGAAATTGGTTTCACTTAATTTTGTTGCACTAAGTCATCATTATAATGATATGGGTGCCACACAAAAAAAATCTTCAAATAACATGAAAAGACATTTGAAACAGCATCAGGGTAGTTTATACTCAAAACAATGCACCAAAACAGGACTTGAGTGCTTCCTGAAAGTAGCTACTGACTATTCACAGCATGCCATTCTGAGAAGAGTGTCAGCTCTTTAAGGCGCGGTAGCCAAACAGCAGCAGCACACTGTATGTCCACCATAGAGGAGATGCCAAAAGGAGAAAGAGCCCTGGATTTAGTGAAAGAGACCAGGCATCTCATCAGTGTGACTAATATCAGGATGAAGGTTCTGTGTGTCAGGAAGGCCAGGACAACTGCTTGAGCTAACGTATGAAAAGCCAAGCAAGAAGTGGCTATGGTTGTCACTTCTCCAGTAGATTCATCAGTGCACAAGTAGATTTCATGTCCTCTTCATACATGTTGCGGTGTGTTATAGAATATTAAAAATTGTGATACACTCGATTTTAGTCTTTGGCTCAGGGATTCATTTAATAGTACCTCATAATCAATGTGAAAGGACCTGCAAAGCAGCATCCAGGCTCCCCCCAATCCCCAACTGATCATTGATGTACCACGTTGTGCATAATGAATGGACGATGGAGACAGCCCTGCATTTGCTTTACAATCTATGATTGTTGGGCTATCATTTGAGGTGCTTCTCTATCATAGTACTAGGCTTTTTGCTCATGGTCATGTCTTTGCCTCCTGCCCTGAAATCTGCCTCTCACCCCGAGCAGCCCTTAGTTCTAATGGCAGCAAAGTGCACCTTTAAATAGCAGGAAAGATAATAAACTAGCCCAATGTGCACCTTGTACTGAGACTGCTCCATATTGCACCTTTCAGCTCCAATTATGTCAGAAAGGGCAGAAGTAGGTGTTGTGCAACATGTGCCATCTTAGGTGCTCACCTGACGCTGGGAAAAAGATTGGAACAGCTAACATGGATTGCACTCATGAATACCTAATCCAATTTTGCAGTGGGCATCAGTCAATCTGGCAATTATCCTACATGCAATTAACTCCAGATAAAGCAGGCAGTCATCAATCCAGTTTTTTTAGGCTGATAGTTCTGTTTCTACATGAGATTGTTTCTTTCTGGATTTTATCTCCAGCCCTGCACACCTCACTCTTTCAATCTATCTTTCTCTGTCTACCTATCCAAAAGGAGCATTGTATGGGGAATGACATCACTTAATGTGCACCTGATGTGGAGATTGTGTCTGATACAACTGTGTGAATCAAGCCCAAGAAGTGTCTGATTGAATTTCTCAAGTGAAGTGAAATGATCCAAAATTGATATTATCACACTTCACTCCTTCCAACCTTCAATTTTAAATGCCCAGTGCTGAAATAAACAACAGTGTGTGATTGAACCTCAAGGCCAATATGTGTTAGTAGTTGAGCCTCCTACTTCATGGCACTACCTTCGCCTTCTTTTATATTTAAGAATTTTGGAGCCTTTTTGGGTAACAGTCAAGCACAAATCATCTAAACACACTTTAATATTTCAAACAAATCTCCATTATGATAACAGGATTTAATGTTTGAGGTAATAGAGACTATTATAGTTTTTGAATTTTAAAACACAGAGATGTAGATATAATATTTACAGTTCTAGCACAATGCTATTACTATGCTGAACTAAAGATAAAGTTAATAATTCTATTCATTAAGGTAATCACATCATTTAATATATCATTTATCTAGACTCAGCTTTATCAGAAACCTTTATCTGCAATTCAATTTATAAGATCTATTTCATACAAACATTGACTTGAAAGGGAGGATTAGAAAAATAGTTCTATAAAAATCTCTTAATCATAATAAAATAATTGATCATTGTGTGTGTTAACTATAACCCCAACTCATTTATAACTACAGTAAAAGAACTTCGGCAAATGTAATAGATAAATGTTTTAGGCTTGATTTAAATCTGTGAAAATCAATGAAATACTACCAGTGAAAACAAGGGTGCCAATATACTTTTTACTTAGCTCAAAAAGCACAAGGTTAGGCCATATGAGGCTTATTCATTTGTTTATAAAGAGTAGTATTGATACATTTGACACTTGCTGCATTCAGGATGCGAGTAAGTGAATAAGTCCAATTTAGCATTGGGCATATGACTGTTTTATTTCCAGCATGTGATTGCCCAGATTTTATAAATGGGCTTTTTATATCCTGAATTAAGGCATAAAAAAGCTTTTAATGAAAAATGAAAGATATTTGATTACGTCGCAAGATGTGTTGCAAGACAGATTCTCAGAGAAGTGTTGTCAGATGACAGTTGAAAAAACTGAGGGGATAATTAAAAGAAAGCACATTTTAGGGTACGTATATCATGAATGAATCCCTGGTAGTAGGTATTCCCTTCCAGTTATAGGATGAGCTTTGCACTATAGGTCTGTAATCCATTGATTGGACCATGATTAACAGCACAGATTCTACATGCTAAAAGATATCACAACTACCTTATCTAATATTTAGCAACCCCCCCCAAAAAAAAAGAATTCCTCTATTCAAAATACTAAGGCCATGTGTACAAAATAAGACAAAGCTTCACTTTAATTCGGATGCTGGATACATCAAAAGGTCAATTAACATTATAGAATGTTTTCATTATTTATTCTTTATTTTAACAAATTTTAACAACCCTTGCATGCTGCATCAATATATTTTATGTAACATCTAGCATTAATCAAATAAAATGGTGCATGTTTTAGACTCTTTGAACTATTCACTTCATGCTTTTCAAAGATAAGTGCATATTAAAAGATGACAAAAATGACTGCAATTCTATCGTTTGTAAAAACAGATGCAAATACACTCATGAAGATGAGAAGTGAAGATCTAAAAACTCATTCACTTTGTGCATTTTTTAAGCATTACAGGATTAAACTGCAGCGTAAAAATCAATTACTAATCACAATTGGTACTTCACTGAATGTTTCAAAATTGCTTTTGAGCAATCACATGGTTCTGCCTGCACAACAGCCATACATCTGAAACAAACTGGGCACACAAATAGTATCAACCCTCATGTAACTCACTGATGCCAAATTGTCTGGCACATATGCAGCAAAAAAGCAGCCACTCCATGCATGGGAAAGCAGGCCCTAGAAATAGGAAACAGTCCCAGTTGTACAATTCTTAAATGGATATACTATTACTTATACCACTGTTGGGGAGTCTGTAGGGTCAACCCAAACTAACGAATCCCAGATACCAACCAGTGCAGTTGCGCCCCACCACTTCGGAGGTCCAGCCATACGAGCATTTGTCTCAAAATTCTGCCTGCTTAATATGTGCTCATATCACAATTTCTTAAATTACATTCCCTTACTTTTCATCTGCAGAGAGTATTCCCATATTTATATTGCCTTTCACGCTTTCTGTTATCTTCTATTTCTATTTTACATTTATTTCATTCATAAAAATGTTAACTTCGGTCTTAATGCATTATCTTTCCCTTCTTACATTTGGCATTACTGCAAAATCTTTGCCTTTTTTTAAGTTTCCCTACTTTTTGCCCCATAATCACTTTACCTGTTGTTTCCTCCATCCATCTCAATAGCTCCAAAAACAGGCACAGGCTATACACCCAGTTTATGTGTAAAAGACCATGCTTAAAACAAGCTGCATGGGCTTCCTCTTGTTCAGGATGTCTTACTAAAATATCACTCAGCTGTGAGTGAGGACATTCAGAAAGGGTCTTCCAGATTCTTACAAACAAGACATCATAATGATTTATCAGGTGACTCAATAAAAACTGACTTTATTGGTTTGCTAATTAGTAAACTTCACATCAAGGTTCTCCTTCTTTCAGCAACTTCTCTGTCCAGCTCTCATATATTGGTAATCATATTCAATATGAGAGCTCTAATGTAATCATAGCAAACCAGTACGCACAGTACTGTGCGTGTTAGCATGCACAGTACGCAGCTCTCAACTTTTCCATGTTAGGTCTCAAAACTTAGTCACATTCCACCCAACAAAATGTAAAGGATGTAGGGCTGTTATAATTAGTTTTCATAAATAGGATCTGAGGTACACACAGATAGTTTCCAGGTATTTTGTTCCTTGTTCTTTACCTTACAAGCACATGACTTTGTACCTATGATCCTCGGTCAGCTTTAAGCCATTTTGAGTTAAATTTATTTGAAGCATGGCAAAAAAATGTCTGACTTTTATGGTTCACCTTTACCAGTGGTTCCTCTTCAACCCAATCATTTAGAAACCTGGACATATGAAAATTCATGTTGATTCATCTGCTGCAAAACAACAAATTTCACGTCACATAAGTCAATGGTAATAAACCTGATTCTGATTCTATAGCAGTAATGCAAAATTCTGAACAGAGCAAATTGATGTTGAAGGCATGTACAACGTCACAGTGACAGAGATGGCAACGTTATAAATGTCATCTCTCTCCAGGGGTCCAGCACAGTCTAAACTGCAACTTTTCAATTCTGCCATGTAAACCATGAATACAAATCAGTTTCTAAGCTGATCATTTCTTAAACATTAATCAATCACATTTCCTAACATACTTTAATGGCATTTTAATTGATTTTCATTGCAGCTTTCAGAATATCAACAGTTTTAGTTTGCATTTTCTAACTATCTTTAATAGTGTTACAATGTTTTTTTTAATAAGGATGACATCAATACCTCAGTCAGTTTGCATCACAAATTTGCCCTGGTTATCTATCTGAACCATGAGGTGAGAAGAAGTCTGGATTGGTGTCAGTCTTTTCATAAGCCACTGCATCCTGTTAAATGGAAGGCAAGTGCAGGGGTATGAGCAGATCCCACAAAACTTCAAAGGCATTATCTATTAAAAATCTGTATCACCTAGTGGTTTGTCACCGGAACTTCACCTGAACAAGAATTCAATTTTGGTCTCAGGAAATGTCACCAATATCCTCTTCTCACTTGGATTATTTCTTGTGTGCACAAGCCCTATGGACTTCAGATCAATTTAGTATTATCAGGATTCCACATAACACCATGCATACTGTCTGCAAAAGGGAAATCTATTTCAATTATTGCTCACTTATTAATTATTATCATTAGTCATTATTTGAATATATCCACAATTACAGACCATAGCCAAGTTGAATGTGGAAAAAATTCAATCAGTGCAAAACAGTAATTTGACAGCTATCAGCAACATCTTCAAATTACTGGTTATATCCCTATTCCAACCATTCAATATTTGAGCAACTCACTAGTAATAAACAAGCCTGAATCCCCAAGGGGGTCTCTCCCAATTTCCAGCTATACCTCAGCTGGAGATGGTTGCAATCCACAGAGAAACACCATCAATGGCTGATTCTCACTATTAACACTTTTGCAAAGGGGGTCTAGCAATCTTCCATGGATTTTATGCCAGCTTCAGAAATGTCCCATAGAAACTCAGGGCCACTCTAGTACAATGTCCTTTAATCGGTTTCACTTTTACATTTTTAAATCTTCTCATCCATTTTGTTTTTGATTCTCAACCCACTAACAATCCTGATTCAGCACCATCACCAGAGTTTTCCTAACATAAGAAAGAGAATGGAGAGGGTATTCAGGTTCTCAAATCTGTTCCACCATTCAGTAGGTAATGAGGTTCGAAGATAAGAAAAGGAGGAGAACCAATAGGTCAAATAGCCATTTGAGCCTGTTGTGCCATTCGAATTATAAAGACAGAAACTGCTAGAAATATTCACTAGGTCTGGTTCCTTCTCCTTACTTATCTCTTTCTCCATGTCACTGACTGAAGTGGCATTACTTCCTTCTCTTTCATCAACTTGATTCATTTCGGTCGCTTCCCTTCCCATACTAGGAGAGGGAATAGCGACCAGTATGCACAATGTCTCAGCTACCCTGTCAACTCCCGTTAGGGGCTCATAAATTTCAGAATATACAAATCATACATGATCTTCAGCCACAAGCCCATAACCCCACCCAATTATAATATTCCTCAATTCTCTTGGTGCCCAATATTCTACCTCGTCTCAAATATGCTCAACAACTAAATGTCTACACAGCCCTTTCCATCCTTGACAGACTCTAGTAGAAACAAAACATTGTAGTCCTGCCTTTTCTTACACATAATCTTGTATATGGACCTTGCCCTTTGTCTGACAAGCCCTAACAAGTTTCCTTTATAGTCAAACAATATTTTTTAAGATCTCTTTCTTTCTGCCTTGAGCAATCTTCCCCAACCTTCTGTCCCTCCATCTCCAATTACTGCTCATGTTTCCATTATTCCATCATCAAATCTAGCAGCTTCTCTGGCACTTTATTTGAAACTTTTCCAAATCCATATCACCTTCCCACCTCACCCCTTCCTTGAAAACCTTCTTTAGACTTGTCTATGTCACCTCCAATCAAACTTCAACTGACAAAATTTATCAAATGTGTTTGGTAGTAGGAGAAGGAGGGAGAAGACAAGAAGTAATTGTGGGAGTACAATATTGTGAAGGTTGGTGTATTCTTGCAGACTTGTACATTATCATTTTGTATGACTAGGTAGGTGTATTTTACCATTTCATCAGAAGTTCTACAAGCTCACAAACTTTGTTTCTTCACCATGAATTTCAACCTCACTTTTTATATCAAACTGGAGTACTTAAAATGGAAGAGTCTCACTGGGACTTTTCAAAGTTCAATTTGCTCATAAACCTATCAATTACCCAAAATGATTTTTAACAATTTTGTCCAATGTTTTGCTTAGTGACTGATGTGAATGACTGGAATTATTATATTTTTAAACTATCAGTACAAAGCACACAGGTAATTAAAGAATTAGTCTGTTACTCAATTCAAATCATTTGTTTGTTTCCAATGTGAATGGAAATTAAAATATGGATGTTGCAGAGTTTAAACAAAAGACTGTATTTTTCACGACAACATGTTCAAATTTGCACAGTGACAATTCAGCCCTTCATGATTTTCATTAGAGTTCTTATATGAAGAGGTCCCAGCAGTCTAGGTATTAAGGGATTTCTGTGCAGATCAGTGCTGTGGACGGAGAACAGATCCTGCAATCAAACCATGTGCCATTCCCCAGGATGCATCTTTCACATTGATGATAGAGTACTTTTCCTATAGTTACCAGCTAAATCTATGTGGCTGTTTTTCAAAAATACTTGCTGATATTCCAGAGGGCAGTGTCCAGAAGCTTTATTCGGGTAATATCAAGTACTTTTTTTTAAAAGACAGAATAGTTTTAAGTTTATGCATCACAGATAGACGAAAGAGACTGAAGTTATAGATTGGAATCATGTTGACCTATGTGGTCTGGAAAATGACTGTACCGAAATCAGGATGTGATCCTCACTCTGTTCAGGATATACATTCTCAGTGAGTGTGGCAGTGGGATCAATGTGAGTCATTCTACATCTTTGACTATTTACCACCACTGGTACAGCAGCATCGAGTTTTTGTATTACTTTATCTTTTACACTAAATAATAATTTTAAAAGCAAGAAAGAGCCTGTTCGCCTGATTGTTGCCTGTTGATTTTATGAGAAAACATGAAACCTATAATTACTTACACCAGCATGGTGCAGCAGAAGAGATGGAGTGAAAGAGTTCAAATGGTTGTAGTGTCTTTCCTAGGCAAAAAAAAGTTGGACTTTTAAAGCAAAAGAATTCTTTAAATATCACCTCAATATTTTTGTCAATAGAAAACTCTACCAATCAGTCTGCTAATTCCTACCACTAGTGATTCAGGAAAGCACAAATTCTATGCATTTCCTTTGGCTTTCTCCTGATGATCTGTAACTTCAGTGCAAGATGAGGAGAGAAAGAAACAAAAAAATGCCTGGTGAAAGAATGAGACATAGTGGGGCATAAAGGCAATGAGAGACAGGCAGACACAGAGGTTCACTCACACTGACTGTTTACAAATCAATAAATTCAGTGTTTGCTGAGATCTTTTGAAGCCATAAACCAGAGGTGCCAGATGTTCAAGCATGCACTACCTTCAGTCGTCATAGTTATTTCCTGTTGTAGCTGGACATTTGCACCTACTTTAACAAAGCTGGGTGACTGTATGCGTGGCTGTGCAGCAAACAGTTTGTGGACAATCCCAGAAATT
>JAUZTB010000017.1:27381446-27393879 GCA_034780895.1 Rhynchobatus australiae | reverse complement strand
CCTGCACTGCACTTTCTCTGTAACTGTAACACTTTATTCTGCATTCTGTTATTGTTTTTCCTTGTACTACCTCAATGTACTGATGTGATGAAATGATCCATATGGATGGCATGCAAAACAAAGTATTACACTGTAGCTTGGTACATGTGGCAATAATAAATTTACCAATTTATTCTGCAATGCAATATGGATTGAGTGATTGGTGAAAACCTAGCAAATGGAGTTTAATGTGGGCCATGTACTTTGGTAAGAGGAATTAAAATGCGGATTATTATCTATATGGAGAGAAATTGCAAATGAGTGAAGTCTGAGGGATCCAGGTGTTCTAGTTCATGAATCACTGAACGTTATCAAGCAGGTCCATCATGTAGTAAAGAAGGCAAATGACATTTTCGCTTTTATTGCACTAGGTTTGGAGTTTAATAATAGGGAGGTTTATTAGAGTTGTACAGGGTGTTGGTGAGGCCACACCAGGAGTAATGTGCACAGTTTAGGTCCCCTTACCTATAAAAAAGATAAAGTAGCATTAGAGCCAATGAGCTTTGCCGGGCTTGAACTTATTCAAACACATAAAATCCTAAAGGAGCTTAACAGGGTAGATGTCAAGATGTTTTCACTAGTGGGAGAGCCATGAATAAGGGGACATAGCTACAAAATAAAGGCCTGGTCATTTAAAACAGAGGTGACTAGAAATTTCTACTCGCAGAGGGTATGGAATCTCTGGAATTCTCTGCTCCCAAGGGTAGTGGATGTACTTCAGGTGGAGATATACAAATATTTGAAAGACCAAGGAATTGAGGGTTGTGGGGAACTGGCACAGAAGAGGAGCTGAGGCCAGTATAGATCAACAATGATCATATTGAATGGTGGGGCAGGATTGAGGGCCTGTTGGCCTACTTCTTCTCCAATTTCCATGTGTTCTTGTGTTTACACAATATTGTTAGATTTTTAGTTGCATTGTCAAGTTATTCAAATGCAAACAATGTGTGCAATTGGCCAAATTGCCCACAATTGTGTCATCATTCTCTGCCACTGGCTAATTTCATGGTTCTATTCCCAGTTCTCTCAACATGATGAACATTGTTTTCTCTTCCTTCTCCTGTGCTGTCAACTTCAGATACATCTTTTGTCCCCTTCTCTTCCTCATCTCGTTTCCTCAATCTCTTCCATAAGTACGTGTTAAGCCACACAATACCCACCTTGCTCAACATCAACAGATTGCAGATGCTATAATCTGGAGCAACATCAACTCCTAGGTAAGTCACTATTTCTTCCAGCTCATCATTGAGATGTATGAAACATTTTCTTGGACAACAGCCACAAACTTCGCTCTTCCATCCCTGTCTGACATTGCCTCAATCTAAAATAAGCCACATGCAACTTTAACTCCTTTTGACTACGCTTGGTTTCACAACTGTTACCAAAGCCACCTCTTTAATTACAAGCAACTCTGTCCCACCTCACTGGTGAACCCTTCAATCCCTTTCTCCACTCAACATCTAAAGTGCTTTTCTTCCACACAGCATAATCTTCAATTAATCTTCATCTTACCAACAAGCATCCATTCCAGCTTGTCCACCCTTACTCCCCTTGCTACCTAGGGTAGATTGGCCATGCCTTAGGGCATCATATTATAACCCTCACTGTCATCTTTGGATGCACAACCTCCTTCCAAATTCTTCTTCCAACTGGAGGTCACCTCTTAAGCATCCGTTGTCCTACGTCTCATCTCTGTGTATCTTCTGTTCCTTGCCTCCTCCAAAGGCAGCACAACTATCACCTGCCTGGGTTCTCAACTTCAATTTTTCTCCTTAAACCTCTCAGCCTCTTCTCTTCCTTTCCCCTTTAGAAACGTCCCCAGTACCAATTTCTTTGCCCAAGTTTTCCTTCCCTCCTCTCCGCACTCCTTTCTTAATTCAGCACGACTGGTGGTGAAGTGTCTTTAAGTGTTCTTTCTCTTCAACAAGGTTAGTGTTATTGCAGTTAATCGGCAGTTACCTGTAAAAATTGATTCATGGGTCTTTTTAAAAATTGTCAAGTTTCTTCCCTGATCCATAAAGAGAATAAATGTACTCAAATGAATAATTGCTTTTGATAAGTTGATTCTCAAAGAATTGCTCATGTTCCAGCACTGGTAGCCTTCATGTCTCCACCTTCACGCTCCCCTCCCCCCACCTGGCTCCATCTCCTTTTTTCGGTCTTCCTCTGTCTATCATCCACCTGCCTCTGTCTCCCAACTCCACCCCTGCCCCTCCCCTACTTGGCTCAATCTGCCCGTCATCCTTCACCCCTCCTCAGTTCACCTCTAGCCCTGGTCTGACTACTCCCTATCTCCTCCGTCCCCTCTCCAACCTCAGTCCTGATGCAGGGTTTCAACCCGAAATGCCAACAATTCCTTTCCCCCACAGATGCTACTTGACCCGCTGAGTTCCTCCAGCAGACTGTCTATTGCTTCAAAGAACTGCTCAGTTTGAATTAACTTCTTCCAATTCAACACATCTCTGACTCCTGTCACAAATGAAAACTTGATTTGAATTTCCCAAACACGCAGTAGAGTAATTAGACCTCCAACGTGGTAAGAAATTTAATATAGACTAGATATACTTAAAAGTTAAATTCACAACAGACTGACTTATCCCTCATAAACTTGGAGGAAGAATAGTCACTTTAAATATATATTACCATTGTTCATTACATAGTTGCTTGACTTGAGAAATAAAGTAGGGGGCTCCAGGCTGCATGTTTTACACCCGGACTAGCTTCTACTCTCCTCTTAAGTGAACCGTATACAGCAGAGGAAAAGGAGCAAGGAGGAGATGATGATGATAATAATGAAGACATGGTGGAGCAAAGGACTTCATTATTAAGAAACTGAAAGACCATCCCATGTCCTGTACCTGTTCTGGCACACTACCTTGGTCACCTTTCATTTTCCATTCCTTACCTTAGAATGCTTTATATCCAGAAAGCTAAATGGTGGCGTGAGGACACTGTATTGTGTGACTTGCTGAGCAAAGATTGGGATCCAAAAACTGGGATGATGACTACTGAGCCTTCTTTCAGTGAAGGTTCATAGCAAACACACTGTAACTGCACAAATTAAGAATGCAGACCCTTTGTGTGAAAAGTAAGATGCTTAATGATTATATAATTAGGTATTGGATAGAAAATTTTGCCTTTACCGCAGCACCTTCAGTAAGACCTTTCCTTTTTGCAGAGTTCAATGGAGCACATGTTGAGAAAAAGCCCTTCAACAAACTTCCTTCACAGCCATTGTGGAAGTGTCCTCATTGTACTGATGTTAGGTTCCAGGTTCCTTTTGCTCATGCCCATTCCAATCACGAGGACACTTCTGCCATGGTTTTCAAAGTTAGTTCAAGGGGTTTTTTTAGATAGGTGCTCCATTTATCTCCACAACAAGGAAAAGCCTACCTGAAGGTAACCAGTCATTTGGCGGAGGATCTTCCATTCCAACAAAGGTGATAGACTTGTCCTTCTGGACAATTCATCATGAGGCTGTGGTCAATGTGTAGCTTTGCAATTGCACTACTGATCTAACTCCCAATCCATCTGTGGATTTTGACAGTTTGGCTATCCTTTGGATTATCTGGTGAATTCAACGTATTTCCTTCATCCCCATGCAGTATTTTTTTAATGAATCAAACAGCAATTTTAAACACGCTAATTTGAAAACCTTAAGATTTATTTTCAAAACCCATTAATGGTCAAGCCCTGGCTGGTATATCAAACAGTACAGTTTCTTTGTGGTTGCCTCACGTATTTAGTAGTACCTATCTGGAATTTTACATCATAATGGAGATTACAGATTATATCCCTTACAAGATAAAATTGCATGGATATGGTGTGGTATGTTCAAATACTATTCAGTGCAGGCATTATTACTCCAACATTCTTGGTAGATCTCAGTACAAGCGGACAGCTAAGAATCACCTGAACCTACATTTAATATTATACTCTTTCCTCTTGCCTGTAGTTAATGATCTGGAGGCTCAATTGATAACATAACCTTTCTGGAATCTTTCTGAAGGGACAAAGGGACAACTGAGCAGCTGGTAGAGGACAAGATAGCCCCTTCTTCCCTGAGATTATCATACACTGAATTTCATCAAATTAAAGCATCCTTCAAAGAAGGGACATTGGAGACATTGTTCCATTTGTCAGTTCCAGAGCTCATGTGAAGCCTTTCAGAAGCAGTGGATGCTGCACAGGATTGCTTGCCTTATTGATTGTGACTTGATGACCGTCTTTGAATTACTTGGTATTGATTTTGAGGGCAGGGCCAGTGTTGTGGGAGGGGGAACGGGTGTTGGTGGTGGTTACTATGAACACAGCCATCTACCGTTTGTTAGTGGTGTGTTACTGTTCTTCGTTGCTTTGTTCAGTTACTGATTTGAAATGGACCTTTAGCTGTAAATGCTGGCAGATTTTAGACTAGTTTTCAACTAGTAACAATGCTGCCTTCTGATTAACTTCAACCAAGAGCACTTATGAGACTATCAAAATCTTTCAACGATCAGTCCTGACCTACAGGCAGTTTGGATATTTTTATTGCCACTATTTGTCTTTGACCTTTATTCAAATGTCAGTTAAATAAAGTTGTGTACAAAGCTGCATAGGCTGGGCATGATAGTCTAATCAATACAGCATTAAGACATGACAAACAAATAGTAATAAATTAATTAGTTACTATTAGCAAACAACTTTCAGCTATTTTTACAACAGATCATGTTTAACATACAACTGTTAATAGCTTAATCTAATAGCTCCCAATAATTAGATTTGTAATTTATTCCATGTTACTTTAGTTTCATATTGACCTATTATGTATGACTTGTTTTTATATGTGTGAGTTAACACTGCATGGGAATTTGTTTTGGGATGAAGGCATTTATTCAGGATTTGGGGATTCTGAGGGATGGGGAGGGCAGTAAAAGAGATGGTGGAGAAGGGCAAAAATCTCAGTGTATCAAAGAAAAAATGATCGGATAGATGGCCGTAACCCCTTTTTTTCCAACTGCAAGCTTTTGAAATGATATGAAATCTATAATCTATAATTTATTTAGAGACAAAGTATTGATCACGGGAGCTCAAACTGCTAATTAACATGAAGATATAACTGAAATTGGCAACAAATAAAGCATTATCACAAAATCCAACAGACAAAGAGCTTGGGGCAATTGAGACAGAGGAATAAAAGGCTATTGATCACAACAAAATTATGGAGTAAAGTAAGTAAATTTAATACAAGCAGACAAGCAAAATCTGGTTCTCAGTTTGCAAATGGTGTATCTAACCAGAATTGGTATTGGTAATATTGGCATTGGTATTGGTTTATTATTGTCACTTGTACTGAGGTGCACTGAAAAATTTGTCTTGCATACAGTTCGTACAGATCAATTCATCACATAGTGCATTGAGGTAGTACAGGGTAAAATAATAACAGAATACAGAGTAAAGTGTCACAGCTACAGAGGAATTGCAGTGCAGGAAGACAATAAGGTGCAAGGTCATACCAAGGTAAATTGTGAAGTCAAGAGTCCATCTTATCATATAAGGGAACTGTTCAATAGTCTTATAACAGTGGGATAGAAGCTGTCCTTGAGCCTGGTGGTAGGTGCCCTCAGGCCCCTGTATCTTCTGCCTGATGGGAGAGGGGAGAAGAGAAAATGTCCGGAGTGGGTGGGTCTTTGATTATGTTGCTTGCTTCACTGAGGCAGTGAGTGGTAAAGACAGAGTCCATGAAGGAGAGCCTGGTTTCTGTGACACGCTGGGCTGTGTCCACAACTCTCTGCAGTTTCTTGTGGTCACAGGCAGAGCAGTTGCCATACCAAGCCGTGATGCATCCAGATAGGATGCTTTCTATGGTGCATTAATAAAATTTAGTGAGTGTCGAAGGGGACATACTAAATTTCTGTAGCTTCCTGAGGAAGTAGAGACACTGGTGAGCTTTCTTGGCCATGACATTCTGACGAACTTGAAGCTCTCAACCCTCTCGACCTCAGCACCATCGATGTAGACAGATGCATGTGCACCACCCCCCCTTCCTGAAGTCAATGACCAGTTCTTTTGTTTTGTTGACATTGAGAGGGAAAGGCTGTTATCATGACACCATGTTATTGAGTTCTCTATCTCCTTCCTATACTCCGACATTGTTATTTGAGACACAGCCTGCTACGGTGGTATCATCTGAGAACTTGTAGATGGAGTTAGAGCAGAATCTGGCTGCTCAGTCCTGAGTGTATAAGGAGTAGACTAGGGGGCTGAGGATGCAGCCTTGTGGGGCATATTTCCTATTAGTACACTTTCTGCTGCAAATATGGCAAAATTATTGGTGTTCATTATCATTATATCCTGAAACTGACAACAACTTTAGTTTTCTTTGAAATATATTGTTCAACATGGAAACCATGTGTTGGAAACAGTGATTAGGTGTTGTGCTGATTCCAACTCTCTCCAGTGCAATCGATTGAAGTCACTGAAGAGATGTGAATCCCAAGGATTTACAAACTAGTATTACTGTGAAATACTCCAAAAACTTTATATTTTGTTGCACAAGGTCAAAATGAGCACTTAATTGGACACCATGGGATGATATCTGCTAGCTACCTGACTCTAAGAAACTAATTATTGCTATTGTAATTCTCTTGTGCATCACTTACTTCTTTTGTTTTTTAAGTGCTTATTTCTGGTATTTCAGATTTTTACTTTAAACAACTATGCATGTTCCTATCTTTATTTGCAGTTTGTATGATATTTAACATTTTATTCAAGTTTCCTGTTCAGCCAGCTTAATGTGATCACAGCTGCTGGGCTCCAGAGCTACTTTTGAAATGACATCTGAGAGCCACATATCGAAGAACAGGGAAGTTCTCACCACAGCCATGGCTAGATCTCTGTGGGTAGCTTTCTTCAAGGCTGTAGTGAGTAACATTTGCCCCCAAGTGAAAATTCTGTGCTGAAGGAGAATTATTGGCTCATTAACAATTCTGTTCACCGCATAACCAAGCTGTGGTCACTCTAGAGAGAAAGGTATCTATAGAATTATGTTCATTTATAGATTCATCAAGGTGAGAGACATTAGGGCTGAAAGATGAAATGCTTTTCAGTTTAAGGATTGCATCAAGCACTCACACATCAACAAAAGTAGGAAGTTGCTCTCTACATTCTGCTACAGTGAAATGAGTTGAGCAGAATACAACAAGAATGTGCTATCTGCACTGCACCAATTTTACATTTGCCACACATGCCTACCTGGAGCAGTGCTCAGTAAAGAATCAGGCACGTCTACTCAGAATTGAATAGAAACCACAAAGTCTGTTTCCTTTGTTGCTTTACAACCACAGTCTGGACTGGATTGAATTGCAGACCCAGTGATGAAGCCCTATTTCCCCACTCCCAAAATTTCAACCTGTTGCTGAATTGAAGTTCCACTTCTGCTGTTACTACTAAAATTAATCATTACATTTTCTTGTGCTAGTAATGATTGGGAAATGCACACCGACTCCTGTCCATTGTAAGGAGAGCAAATTTACTTCTTATAAAGTGTTTATGTACTTTGCATAATCAGTGTGCTGCTACTTGAGTAAAACATGCGTAGAGGTTAAAGTAACTGCAGTTTTCATGCAAAATTGGATGGTTACAAACTCCAGAAATAACGATCAAAATAGTTAAAATCCTTTACTGCTGATAGACACAGAATTTCATACACACAGTCAACATAAATCAGTCGAGCTCATCTGAAATGAGGAAAACATTTTTCAAACATTGGTCCTGGATTCCCAATGATAAACAATCGAATTTGAATTGTTCAGCTTCTGAAGGACCTGGTTACACAGATTCAGACTGGACTCCACAAGAACTGAATACACGCAGCAATAAGCTGCAGAAAAAAAACAGCTGTTTTAATTTACCCCAATTTGCGTCACTCCCTTTCCTTTGTTTAAAAGAAAACTTCTGCTATAATAATGTGTATACTAAAGTCAGAAATTGCCTCATTAACTGCTTTTTTTTTCTTGATTATCCAAATGCACTTCCTGCTTTTTCTCAGGGCCCAGATTCCAGCTGTTTTATTCTTGTTCTGATGGAATTCCTGCTGTTGAGTGCCACCTAGTGCCAGAACCAGGTGTTACTAAGCAGTTTAATTTCAAGAGTCCTGCGAATTAGTTCAGAGAAGACCTGTTTATCTAAAATAAAATTGAACACTTATTGCATTTGATTATCTGCACAACTATGTGCCGAGGTTACTTCTTCCCCGCGTTTTCAACACTACGTATTAAAACATGCAATGCACTTCCATCAAAACTGGCTGAGAAATTGATTCAGGATTGTAAGCCTGAGACCTCAGGAAGATATAATAAGAGAGAGCAGGAGTGACCAGGAGACTGAAGGGCTACTGGAAGGGGCATGGGAATAAAGCAACTAGGAGTTTAAGGAATAAGGGAATGAAGCAACAAAGGAGTAGTAAGACTGCCACACCTGCCTTCAGCCTAAATCAACTTGATAATGACAGCATTTAGCAGGAGTTGGATCCCAAAGGTACTTAAACAGACAAGCCAGTTTGAGGCACAGACTCTACTGGCTTTAAGGCTTGGGCAAATGTGGTAGGCAGTGCAACTCCTGTTGAGAATCCCAATTTTAGACCTGTAAAAACATCATCAAATTTCTCGGCTTACGTTCTTGAATTTTTGCTTATTTGCTGTCAGATTGCACTTTACAGGGTGCATGCCACAGTCCAACATTTCAGATTTGCTTGCTGACCTATACGATCGCTCTGATGAAACCGCTTTATACACAGAAAAAGGGAGAAATGAACAATGCACAGAATCAAGAGGAAACCAAGTGTCCATGACTACTATGTGCATGTCCATCTGATTATCTACAGTGAAATCTTATTTCAAAATCACCATTACAGACATGTGACTGTCTAAATACAGCCTTGAATTATTTGCATACAATGTGTAAACACTTCAATTTCTCAACTGGCTTTTCTTTTTAAGTTGTGTTATGCTAGGGAATGATAATTTAACATCAGTTATGCAGATTGTACACAGATATTTACAAATTTTAACTGTGTTGTTTATCTACTTCGACCAAACACAAAGCAGTTTAAAATACTGCTCACTATTAAACTAACGTGCATGAAGTCAGAGTTTAAGTGATTTAATAGTAATAAAAATAAAAGTGAAAAAATTCTGGGCTTTCTGGTAAGTACAGTGAGCTGTTATGTGGCAAATACTAACCAGATTCCACTTTGCCCTTATTTTGGTTTAGGTCAGTGATGTATGTTTATCAGAAAGCAACACTGAGAAAACATCTGCTGCAATGCTCTTCAAAGTATAATCAGGCATGGAAGTTGGCAGGGAATGAGTAGTAAGCACTTGTCAGAAGTAGGAAATTGCTCTCTACAAGCAGGCCTTTTTCAGAAGTATTGGTATCTGTTACCATAAAGTAGGCCAGTTGATTCAGTGCATAAGGTTTTCAGGCTTTGGGCAGCTTTCATTTCTTGACCGACGATTTAATATTCTTCCGAGGCTACCGAGGCACCACCATGAAGGTGAAAGCCAACTTTGTTTCAAGGTCAAATGTGCAAGAATTCTTCAAAATTCAGAGTGTCCCTTTTCTATCATAAATTCATCTACTGTATTGAAAACCAAATTTTTTATACATTATCTCCACTATCAATACTTACCTCCAAAGAGAGCTCTCGGTATCACATTGGGCAATATCTTCCCTCCAATTCAATCATCAACAAAAATCCAGAATTAAATAAATCCAATTTACTAGGAATGTTACTTCACTGAGATAGTTTGTGCAGATCCAAAGGGACAAGGAAGTTTTTCTACATGATAAAGACTAAATCATCAAACAAATATATTACAAACTCATTTCTAGTTAAATCATCTATATTAAGCATCACTTCATGTTACTGCAAGTTCCAAGAAGGAGGGAGGACAAAACTTGCTCTTTGTAAGTTACGAAACATCTTGTGCCAGTTGTACACTTACCAATGGCTGTGATTTCTGTGATCCATGCCAAAAACTCAAATTCTGTACAACTCTCCATGAAACACACTCATGTAACTGGATTTTACCAATCCATTTAAAGCATCAGTTCCAAGTCTCAGCACAAGACAATTGTGTCAAGACAAGACAAGACAACACATCTACCACCAGTAAAGGTTGAAGTTGATCTTTAGCGCCTTATGCAACTTAGTCTTGGAGGTTGCAAATTTGTTCTGATTGTGCTGGAGGTGGGTTAGAATTATTGCTGGCCCCTCCCCTCCTCCACATAATAAATCATCCAAATTTTAATCGGGAACTGAAGTCAGTACCGTTCTTTTTTAGTATCTGAATGACATAATACAAAAAATTTATGCTTCTGCTTTACATCAGAAATGTTTCACATAATATACAATGCAGATATTGTAGATATGCAGTCTATATTTTAATATTGTGATTTTTTTCTATTATAAGATTAGCGTGATCGTCTCAGGTACTACATTGGCCTGGGAAAAATATCTTACCGTAAAATGTTCTTGTGATTTATAATTTTCATCCAAGTATACCCGTGCTCTGTTATATTCTTTCATTTCATCACTTGATAGCAGTTCTCTAGGGTCATAGAAGGAAAATGTTTCTCAGGTGATCCTTCAGATAGGTTTGAGCGTCATACATTTACATTAATAAGTAATGCAGAAGTTTGGAATGTTGTTCTTTCACCTCGTAGGAATAAATGCAAGCCAGTTAGATGGATCACATTTTCTCTTTTAGAGCTCTAACTTTCTTCTGAAAATCAATCCAAAGTTCAAAAATTTTGAATATTTTGTACAAATTGACAGTCCAATTTTGATTAGCCGATACGCAACATAGACTAAATTCATTGTGGTGCCCTGGGCTGTGTTCTCCTGACCTCAAGACTCAGGTATTTTTTAATGTAAATTAAATAAAAGGAGCTTTACAATAACTTTGCTTAATTTTATGCTGTCCCCCAGAAGTTTTGTCTTTTTTGTCCTTCAATAATTCAGATTCCACCTCTCTCCAAAGGAAAATTCCAAAGATGAATAGAAATTCCTCCTTATCTCCTCCTTAAATGGACAACTCATAGAATATGCCCCCTGTTTTTAAATTCACCTATGAGAGTCCCACCTTTATTCCTATTTATGTTATTTTTAAATTGTGCCCAATGATATTTGTGCCTTGGTGAAAGGTTTGCTTGAATCCGATTAATAATGCAGAATTTTATAAACCATCATTTTATAAATATGATTGGTTTGGTAGAAAACAATGAATACCAGGATAGTTTTGATCATTTTAATTGAGTTTGATAAGATTGTAACTATGAATATAAATAGGAGGCAACCAATTGACGTGGCATATTTTGACTTTAAAAAGGACTTTGATAAAGTGATATACAAGAGATTATTTGTTTTCCAGATTATTAAACAATGTTAGAGCACATGGCATTGAGGGTTTAATACTGGTGTGGATTGTGGATTGGCTAACAAACAAAAGAGAGATAGTTGGAATAAGTGAATCATTTTTGGTCAGGAGTTGGGATTAGTGGGATGCTATGGGGTTAAGTACTGGGGTTTCATCTGATCCCAATTTACCTCAATGATTTGGATCAAATACAATGCATTCAAATTTGCTGATGATACAAACCTGGGTGGCAGTGTGTGTTGTGAGGACAATGCAGAGAGGCTTCAGGGAGATAGATTGAGATTGATTGTGAATGGGCAAGGACATGACAGGTAGAATATGATGCAGAAAAAAATATAAGGTCATCTACTTTGGTAGAAAAATAGAAAGGCAATGAGTTTCATAGATAGCAAGATATTATAAGGTGTTGGTGTTCAGAGGGATTTGGATATCATTTTGCACAAATCACTGAGAGGTAACGTGCAAGCAATTAGGAAGATATGTGGTATATCGGCTGTAATTGCAAGAGGATTTGAGTACAGCAGTAGACACACCTAACTGTAATTGTAATGAGCCCTATTAAAATCTTATCTGGACTCTGGTGTCTGGGTCTGCACTCATGCCAACACTTGACAGATCAGTGACAGAGGGAATTCAGCAAAGGTTCACTGGATTGATTCCTGGTGTAGTATTTCTCAGCATTAAATTTCACCTATTACCTGTCCTGCCTGTCTCTATTTCTTTGAAATCTATTATTATCCTTCTTACAGTTCACTATACCCTATATGACATGAATATATACTATGACATTCAGTACCAGACTCCGGGGAACTTCACTATACACTGTCCTCCTCAAGGATAAATAGCTTTTAATCCTTGCTTCCTGACAGTTGGCCGATGCCACTTGTGAGCAGATCTCTGTTCACACAAGCAGGGAGACGCCACTTGTGAGCTGATTACTCTTCTCATTGGAATCATGAGATGCCACATGGAAG
>JAUZTB010000017.1:27339558-27356202 GCA_034780895.1 Rhynchobatus australiae | reverse complement strand
TGGTGACCTACAGGCTGTGTGAGAATGTTCATCCTGTACCTATTTCTATATAATTACCTGTTTAATCATCTGCTGCCCACCAACTGCTGGGATATAACCCTGCAGGCAGTCTCCAAAGATATCCACACACATTCCAAGCGGCACTTTTCCAGCTGCTGGAGAACTCTACTGCTAGAAGGTGCGCGAGAGTGACTTGGACAAGGTGCTGAGGAACAGATTCAGAGAATCACAGAATGGTTACAGTGCTGAGGGAGGGCATTCAGCTCATCAAATCGATACCAGCTTTGTGCAAGATCAATCCGACTGTTCCCACTCCCTCATCTGCTTCCGATAACCTTGTAAATTCTTCCCTTTCAGATACAAATACAGGTCCCTTTTTAATGCTGCAACTGCCTCCGTCACTATTACAAAAGGCTGCAGAGGGTTGTCGACTCACTGGCTGAGCTCCATCATGGGCACAACCCTCCCCGCCATCGAGGACATCTTCAAGAAGCGGTGCCTCAAGAAGGCGGCACCCATCACTAAGCACCCTCACCATCCATGACATATACTCTTCTCATTCCTACCAACCAGGAGGTGGTACAGGAGTCTGTAGACCCACACTCAATGATTCAGAAACAGCTTCTTCATTTCCACCATCAGATTTCTGAATCATCCATGAACACTACCTCATTATTCCTTTTTTTGCACTATTTATTTATTTTTGTAATTTGTTGTAATTTTATGTCTTAGCACTGTACTGCTGCTGCAAAACAACAAATTTCATATCATATAAGTCAGTGATAATAACTCTGATTCTGATAATGCACCCATATTCACACAATGCATAAAAATATTATTCCACAGATTAGTTTTGGTTTATTTGCCAATCTCTTCATTCTATGTCCCTTAGCTCTTGACCTGTCTGCCACTGGGAGTAGTTTCCTCTATATATATTGTCTATACCCTTCAGGACATTAAACACTTCTACCAGATCACCTCACAACTTCCTCTATGCAAAGGAGAGCAACTCCAGCTTTCCTAGTATATCCATATAACTAAAGTTCCTCAGCCCTTGAATCATGTCGGTAAGTCACTTCTGCACTCTCTCAGAGCACTTAGATTCTTTCTAAAATGTGCCTTCCAGAACTGGATACAATACTCCAGTTGTGGCCAATCCAGTGTTCTATAAAAGTTTCATTGTAACATCCTTGCTGTTGCACATTGTGCCCCTATTTATAATTTTTAAAGACAAGATCTTTTATGACTTTTAACCACTTCCTCAACCTGCTCTGCCATTTTCAACAGACAATGAGCATAAATGCCCAGATCTCTCTACTCTTCTTCCCCTTCTGGAATTTTGCCTTCACATTGCCACTTCTAATTCTTCCTATCAAAATCCAACATTTCACAGCATTAAATTCCATCCACTATTCACCTCCCATTCCACCATCCTGGCAATATTTCCTTGAAGTCAATTACTCTCCTCCTCAGAACATATCTTTTTTCTGTCATTTTCAAAATTGGAAATGCTACTCTCAGTCCGCTGCACTGAGCAGGCCACGTCATCGGGTTGCCTGACACCAGGTTCCTGAAGCAGATGTTTTTTCTCCCCAAGCTTTGTCATGGGAGGAAATTATTGGACAGACAGAGCAAAAGATTCAAGCCTTCCTTGAAGAAGAGGTGCCTTATCAGCTTTAAATTTCTTTGGGCCAAAAAGGAGCACAAGCGAGTTTGTCTTTTTTTCTAGTTCTTAGGGCTGTCCGTCAGAGTTTGGAAAATCTGTTGTTACTGTTTTAAAATGAAGCCATTTTTGCTCCCAAAAAGTCATTCACATCATGGCTTTCAGATAAGCCTGCAGAACTAGTTTCAAACAAAACAAATTTATCATTTATTAAAAATGCTGTCCCATTAAGCTAAACTTCAGAACACACAACAATGGTGCCTCTGCTATTTTACATTTAAGTTGGTGCCCTCGGGTGCTAAAGTTCTTGTTCCTTTAGATTTCTGAAGATCTGTTTTATGTACCTATTCATATATGTCTAGGTGTTCAGTATATAAAAATAAACAGAAGAACACAAGAAAATAGGAGCAGGAGAAGCTACCTGGCCTCTCAAGCCTGCCCTGCCTTTCAATATGATCATGGTTGATCTACCCTGGGCCTCAACTTCTTCTCTGTGCCAGATCCCCATAGCCCTCACTCTCTGATCTTTCATACATTTATCTACCTTAATTTTAAATACTGGCCTCCACAATTCTCTGGGGGAGAGAATTCCAGAGCTTCAAGACTGTCTGTGAGACAATTTTTTTTTTAAACATCTCAGTTTTAAAACGATTGGCCCCTTATTTTGTAGCCATGTCCCCTTGCTTAAGAATCTTCCAATCTTGATATCTGCCCCATCATCCCTCCTTGGGATCATATATGTTTCAATGAGGTCCCCTCTCATTTTCCTAAACTCCAAAGAATACAGACCCTATCTGTTTAGCCTCTCTTGATAAAACAATTCTCTCATCCCAGGAATTAGCCTGATGAATCTATTTTGGACTACCTTTCTTAGGTAAAGGGACCAAAACGGTGTGCAATACTCCAGGTGTGGTCTCACCAATATCTTGTACATGTGTAATAAAACTTCCCAAATTCTAAACTCCAACCCCTGCCAGAAGGGCCAATATACCATTTGCTTTCTTAACTGCTTGCCGCAGTGCTTGCTAACTTTTGGTAAGTCATGCCCCTGTACATCATTTATTTTCAACTTTGCTTCACTTAGATAATAACTCATCCTTTGATTCTTCTTGCCAAAGTGCATGACCTCACGTTTTCCCACATTAAATTTCATTTGCCAAGTTTTCTCCCACTTAATCTATCTATATTCTATTGCAGGGTCACAATATCCTCATTGCAACGTGCCATTCCACCTATTTAAAATTATATATATTTCTAGAGTGAGCTTTTCACACCAATCATTTTTCGAGGATTATTGATGTCAGTAGCAAGACAGTATTAAAAAGTCGTAGACAATCATTTTAAGTCTATGGGCTGCAAAGAAAGCTTCACAACCACTCTTGGACCACAATTGTATCTTAGTTGCTTTAACTATCTCCATGCTGGTGAAAGTTCATTTGTGCGTTTGGTTGTATATTGTCACAGATATTCTACTTACAATATTTCCTCCACATTAACAGATTTGTAGTCATAGCTCCGCTGGACTATTTGGCTTGAAGAGTGGCAAACTCTGAAACATGGGGCATTTGCTCAATCCATTGCAATGGGACACTCACTGTTGTAAGTTAAATGAATAATAGTGCAATAATCTTACACTTCTTTCAAAGAAAAGGGAGAAGAATAAATCAACCAGCCAGCCCAACATTGGATGTAGGAAACTTGAGTCAATTATACAGCGCAGAAATACTGGCATTTGGAAAATAATTGAAAACCATGTGAATGTGTGAAAGACAAATCACAGCTGATTAATTTGATCAAGTCCCTTCATGAAGTAACAAAGAGCATTGAAATACTTCTTCATCCCTTTTATCAATCATTTTAGATATTTGATTTCTCATCACTGACCACTTTCCAAAGGAAATCTATTGTCCTTATTTGTTTGAGAACAGCCTTCATACTTCTGAATACCTTTGTAAGGCCTCCTCTTGATGTCCTCTACTCTATGGAGAACATTTCCAGTTTCTCCACTCTCTCAACTTGTTAACTCCTGGCCCTTTCCTCACCTATGCCTTCTTTACACTTTGTCATCCTTCTGAAAGTGTGGTGCCCAGAATTGAATACGACTTAAGATTTAACCAGAGATTTATAATGATTAAGTATTAATTCTCTAGTTACTCCATGGTTTTTCTCAACTACCTCATCAACTTGCTATGCCAACCTCAAAATTGTTTGAACATACGCCTCCAGGTCCCACTGTTCTTAAATGCCACCTCCTCAGTTTGGTTAACTTTCAGATTATACTGCTTCTGGGTGTTGTTCCTCTAAAGGTCTATTGCTACATCTACCACATGTCTAGAAAAGCAAAACCCTGCAGACACTGTGGAGAGAAAACAAGAGTTTATATTTCAGGTCAAGGACTCTTCATCAGAACTGATGAAGGCATTGATGAAAGGTCATTGACCTGAAACATTAACTCTGTTTTTCCCTCTTTCCCCTGATGTCACCTAACCTGTTGAGTACTTCTGTCACTTTCTGTGTTAATTTATGTCACATGTCAGCCCACTCCTGCAGTCTCGATACATCTGCTGCCATCCCTTTCACTACATATGCTGTACCTTTCACAGCCTTTGAAGTTATACCCTCCGTACTGAAGTTCAGATGATGTCTGATTATGAGAGAAACAATGGACCTAACATTTATCCTGAAGGGCCCCATTACCTCCCCTTCTCCAGTCAAAACAACAGCTCATTCACTAATGCTTTCTTTGTCTCCTTTGTATTTCTTATCCAAGTTTTTACTCTCCCTTTACTTGCACACCTTCTATTTTTGGAAGTAATCTGTGATGAAGTGTCTTTAATTAAGGTCTTTTGAAAATCTACATGCAAAACGTTGACTGCACTATCCTCAATGCCCTCCCTGTCACTACATCAATTTACTCATCAGATTAGTCAGACATGATTTTCCTTTAGTAATCAATACTGATGGCCCCTTATTAACAATACATCTCCAAATGAACATCGATTTTGTCCTTGTCAATGGTATTTTGTTGTTTTCATGCCACTTATGATGGAATGGATCACACTGGTCCACCACTCAGGATACAATGTGCATCTGGCTCCTTTTGCCAGCACATCAGTGGTCTACCTCTGGGCACAAAGGTGAGCTGACTGGTGGAGTGAGAGGTCAGATATGGTGTTCCTGGTCCACCACGTATGGCTGAGCACACATGAAAGTCCAGACAAGCCGCGCTGCAAATAGCTGGAAGCCAGCAGTGGGAACCACGTCATTTGCAAGGGTGGTTGCTATTCCAAATTTACCATAACACCACGATAACATCCGCAGCAAAGCAGCCTAGGTGATCAACATCTTGTCCTTAATCTATCCAGAACACCCACCAAACCTGTGACCTATGGCACCAAGAAGAACAAGGGCAGCAGTTACATTGTTTCATCAGTATTTCCATGCTCCAAGGTTTTACAAAGTTGGCTAAGTTTCCCAAGCTGGAGGAAACCAAGCAATTCAAGGAAGGTGAGAAAATGTTTGTACCTTGTCAAGTGAAGTGTCTTTATGGCACTGAGGGAGTAGACGTGCTCGGCACCAAAAGCTCTCTACTCTCCAAAGACCTGAGTTTGGATCCTCATCTCCCAGCTTGTGGATCAGGTCTACCAATGCCTGTGGTCTGCTCTGGAGTGCACCAGACCTGACTGAATGCCAACAAATGTGATCCAGTTGTCTGTCACTTTAATTCTCCATCCCACTCTTATTCTAACCTTTCTGTCATGTTCCTTTTACACTCTTTCATTGAAACCCAATGTAAGCTTGAGAAACAACATCTCATCCTCTGACAAGGCACATTACAGCTCTTAAGGCTCAACACTGAATTCAGCAATTTTGGATAACTAGCCTTTCCAGGGGCAATTTCAAGCCTGCACTCTGAGAATGATGATCTACCTAAAGCAAGATTGTATTGCCATGGATACGCATGGCATTAAAGTAATGTATTAACTGCAAGACCTGACAATTCCTGTGTTCTCCTGGCCAGCATCCCATTTTCCAATCTCAGTGAAACTGAGTTTATTCCAATTCATTGCGCAAATTTGGCAGACTGCAAGCCCTGATCAACCACATTCACCATGACTGTTGACCTACAGTTGTTCATGGTTCCTTCAAGAATTTTTTAAAAATTGTCATCTTCATGTTCAAATCAGTCCATGAACTCACACCTTGTTGTCTGAACTCGCCAAGGGAATTGCTGTACATTCCCTAAACTCAGCAGTGCCTGTGTTGTGCATTCAACAGACTCAGCAGTAAATGTTCTGTACTGTCCTAACTCTGGACTATGGGCAGTGGAGTGAGCAGCCTGCTTACTGAATCAAACTGGATCAAAGCATCCATTACAGAGAACACAGAGGAGTCAACAACAGACAGAATTAAGTTACACAGTCGACTCAAATCACTGGGTGTGTCTTGTTCTCCCAGGCTGCCAGAAATCCGGTTCAGTGCACTTATGTTGAAATAGATACAAGCTTAGTTCTTACTCCCTGGAAATGCTCCTGGCATCTGGTACAGCCACAAGGACGAGCTGGCAAGAAACAGAGGTTACCGATAAAAGAGCTAGAAATGACTTGCATACTGACAAATGATTAAACAGTCTAACACAATTGATATACTAGGTTTCACAAAAACACACTCCAACTATTTGCAGTGTTCAGTTACCTGGTTTGAATGAGTTAATCCCTGAATCACTTGTGTGGACAAAAAGCTACTATGTTCAAATGAGAGGGACTTTATATCTTTTGTCCCTAAATTAACCAATACCTTTTCAAATAACACCTCCAAAAATAATTTGTCCAAAGGAATGTTCAAGGTATATTGGAAATGATGATGGTTGATACAATTTAGCTCACAATCTTTAAACAGAGAGAAACAAACATTATTGTTGAAAAATCAAGAATATTTTATGAATCCGATATCATAGAACTAAACACTTCCAAGAGGCACGCTTCCTTGGCATGAATCTGTGCTGTTACCACTCTTTCATGTGCAAATGTAATGTCAGCCTAGGGGTGTATGAAGCAGTGATGGTCAAGTTCAAGAAAAGGTATAGTGAATTATTTTCTGAGAGCACTAAAGATGCTGTCAAATTTGATAAAAGTTTACTCAATGATATGAATTATTCATATTTCAAGTAAAACATCTAAATCCGATTATGCATAAACCCACTAAATGGGATTTGGCTAACACTTATAAAACTTTGACTTACTGCTTCTTTCACAAACCTAATATCAAAAATACAGCCATTTTTGTGGTTCAAAAAAAAGTTTAATACAAAAACAGATACAAAGCAGAAAATGATTTATCTACAAAAAAGTAATTTTAGTTCATGCTTCCAGAAATAAAATTTGAACTAAGATTCAAAGGCACAACATCTGATCTTTACAAAGCCTTGCCAAGGAGAAACTTGAACACTGCTCCAGACAGCCCAGTAGTGGGAGGAGATTGGACTCTTCAATCACAACAACATCAATTACAATTACCATATACGTAGATTTTGCTTCTAATATAGCAAAACATCTCACGGCACATCAGAGAAGTGTACTCAAACAAAATTTATATTGTGCCACTTAAGAAGATAGAAGAGCAGCAAAATGGGAAGTTTCAAAAAGGTTCTCAAAGAAAGAAAGAGGTGTAGCAAGGTTAGTGAAAGTATTTCAGAGTTAAAGAGCTTGGCAACCAAAAGCTTAGCTAGCAATGGTGGAGGGATGCACAAATGGCTGGAACTGGAGGAGTGCAGAGACCACGAACAATCATTGGGCTGGAGTATGTTAGAAAGATAAGGAAAGCTGAAGCTGTGGAGGGATTCAAAAACAATGACGTTTTCAAAATTGATCTTTTGATTGCTCTATTCATTCAGGGTTCAGAAGGCCAGTTACCCAAGATGCAATGTTACATTAAGCAACTTGCCACATCAAAAATGCAATCCCAACTCCAATTAAAAATAAATGTACTAGTTGAAGGATTGTGGCCTGACATTCTATGAAAATTTACTTTGTTTATACTTCGAATAAGAGATAATAATTTAAGAAAAACTAAAAAGGCAGGATTTTTTGCAGAAACATTAAAAGTCAAGGGGTAACTGACAGAGCTGTAACAATTCTGGAAGATTTTGAGAAGGTAAACAGCGAAAGGTTGTTTCCAGTGAGTGTTGCAATTACATTCCTGCATCATTGTTGCAAGGAGCTCCACCCTTTACAGTGGAAAATATTACGTGAATAATGAATACACACCAGAAATGCTAAGATTTCCTTTTTGGCAGCTCTTTAGGCAACAATAGTAGAGAGAAATCCAAACAGGAACTAGCAGTGGCACCTTTCATGGACAAAGCCTTGTTCACCCTGTGTGAGTATCTCAGCAGCAAAATGCTGAAAAAAGTATTTCCTGTTTGTTTTAGTGCATTCTGTGGACATTGGAAGGTGCTTGAAGGTATTTGAGCAATCTGCCATCAGTTCTGAAGCTGCCCATTGCCAGAACAGTAGACATAAATGCAACACGGTAACATGCTATCTTCAAGGTTGTGCTGTGGCTGTTGACAAAAGGTCATTACTTGCACAGTGGAATTCCAATTTATGCTTACAAAGAAGGAAACGGGTGATGCATAACCACTCGCACAAAGCATCAGGCGCATTAAGATGAATTGCATATGGAATTGCCAAGATCAACTTACTGAAGTGTAATTTTTGACGAGAAATAATTGCTAGTGTAATATAACTTGGGCCAAATTGCTTTCATGCATGGTTTACATATTTTAAAAAGTGCTAATGAATTTAATGTACAGGCAATGTTCTCAGTTTTGATGAAAGATCATTGTCCTGAAACATTATCTCTGTTTTTCTTTCCACAGATGCTGCCTGACCTGATGAGTACTTCCAGTATTTTCTGTTTTTACACCTGATATTGTACACTCAGTCCTTGTTACCCATGATCCACATATTTGCAAGGTGAGCCTCAGGCCCCATCTCAATGTTTTTCTCACAAATATATCTCACATACACGTGAATATTTAGGAACAAATCAATGTCTGTACAAATATAGCAACCAACTTCCAGACCACTTATGTCATGTGGCTTCCTATTTGTGGTTCCATTGGGGAGCAGACTTTGTTTACATAGGTGGGCCTTTTGATCTCATTACCAATATATACTTGTAAGCTTCAATGGAAGTAGGTTATCAGCTAAAATATTTTCCTTTTAGATGTTTAAATATTTTAATGTACTTATTAATATGTGTTAATATTTTTAGACCATTATTGGCCATATTTATGTTTATTTGGGGGGTGCATTGGTTATAAGGAAGAGGAGCTTAGCTGGATCCATGTTTTTTTGTTACCTGCAGGAAGTCCATGCCCCATCCCTCCTGCTAACAAGGTTTTGGTGTACTCATTTTGCATGTGTATATTAATTATTGTGCCTTAAAAACAACTACTAGCAATTTTGAAGTAACGTGGTCACCTCTCTGATGAGGATTGAAGTCAACATTTAATGGGGAAGGGAAAGCTACTCTGCGGGAGTGTAAGAAGGGAGATGGGCTCCCCCATAATCGTATAATTATGAAGTGTACTAAAGAAATCCCAATATACATATAATGCATACGTATTTAATATGCCCCTCCTAAACTGTTCAAATTTAAATCTCTGTGCATGCCCCAGCAATGCATTCACCTTTATTGTCAACAACCAGCATATTTTATGTGCTGCTTAGTTTCCCTTCCTCAGCACAGGCAGTACAAATGGAGGAAAAGTACTTCAAATCCAATCGCAACCTTAAATATTTTACAAGCCACTTCCGTTTAATTGAAGAATTAGTCTTTTTGCCAAAAGGTGTTGAAAATATTCTGAACAGAATTGGTCCTTTACACCTTAGTTGACAGCACCAATTCATTTTTGTAAGGAGATGAATTTAGAATCTTTCATGCAACTCAGTTTTGTCACTTTCCTACTCACGAATTTTTGACTACTTTTAGTCAAATTTAGATCTGCCTCCAACAACTATTTTTAGTGTTCCAAAACTTGTTTTCAATCCAGTCAAATATTAGCTTTAATGCTTCAAAATTCTGTTTTTAGTCTTTGATGCAGTTTTGTCTTAAATACTTCCCATGCACTAAATATCGAGGCAATCAAAATATTTATATTTAAGTAAACAAAATAAAATGAATTATTAACTGAATAAAGCCACAAAAAATTATCTAGCACTGATTAGTACAACAGCAGGAACATGTAGTAAAACCACAGGCAGCTAATTCATCATTTTTTGGAAAAAGCCCTGGGTAAAGCAGAGGGATAAAATTGACCCTAGGCTGGGGACTCCAGTGTCCATCACCAAGACTAGCAGTGCCATCAGGCAAGCTGGCTGCCCTGAAGTACATGTCTACAGTTAGGACCATAGCAAGATGTTGATTGAACCAACAGGGAAAAAACAACATTGTACTCACATATGACAGATGCACATTTCCAGCGCAGTTCTGGTGAGAGGGATCACTGCGCTGTCAATTTGAGAGTGATATGATGTCATCAAAAGAGGCTAAACATTTTGGGTCTGTATTCCTTGGAGTTTAGAAGAGTGAGTGGTGATCTTACTCAAACATATAAGATCCTAAGGGGAATGACAGGATAGATGTTGAGATTGAGCAGGAGAGCCTCAAACAAGGGACGTAGTTTCAAGATAAGTGGCCAGTTATTTAAAACTGAGATGCATAGAAATTTCTTCTCTCAGACAGTACTGAATCTCTGACCCAGAGGGCAGCAAAGGCCAGATCATTAGATATATTAAAAGTGAAAATAGATAATTATTTGAAAGATTGGGGAATTGAAGGATATGGGGTCTAGTACAGAAGAAGAGTTGAGGCCAGTGTAGATCAGCTATGATCACGCTGAATGGCAAGGCAGGCTGGAGGGGACTAGTGGCCTATTCCTGCTCCTATTTTTTATGTTCTTCTGTGTGGAGGACATCTTCTACCTGGTTGCATGGAGGCACTACCATGTTAAATGGGAATGATTCCAAATAAACCTGGCATCTCAAAAATGGCCATCCATGAGACACAATGGGCCATCAGCAGCAGGTAAATTTGATTCGGCCACAATCAACAACTTCCTAGGTTGACATATCCCTTACTCCACCATTACCATGAAGCCAATGGACTGACCCTAGTTCAATGAAGAGCAGCATCAAAGGGATTTAAAAATCAGTGCACAACCTGCTGATTGCTATCTGGATGACAAGCTGTGAAAGCAGTGTGCTGAAGGCAATTGCATAGGCTCAAGCTCTGGGATGTTGTGTCCACTGTTCAACATACATGAGAATCTGTGTTGTAGCTCCAAGTGATTAGTCCTTCATTTTTAGGTGTATGGTGCTGCACCAAGCAAACTATTCCACAAACTCCCAGTGGATCACGGTAAAGCTCTACAATCCTTGTGGGCAAATGAACAATTACAGGAGGAGGTGGCTTCATAAGCATTGCTATTCTCAAATTTAGCAGAACTTAGTGCACAAGTACAAAAGGCTTGGGTGTAGGCTTGTATCCAGCTTCAGCTACAAGTACTGTCATGAACATTCATCTCAGTTTCCTCCACAAAGCCAGGTCTCCCATCATAAAAACCATGTCTTCATCCAATTTGATTTCCTCTACATGACTTCAAGAAATGGTTAAGTGCACTGGATGGCAGAAAACATCTTGGCAATGTGAGCCTTATGATCCAGAAGTAGCTAGCTTGCTGGACAACTTGCTCCAACACATTTTACTGGCAAGTAACAAAGATATATTTTGTCCAAGTCCAAGTTGGTCAATTGTTCTCCAGAAGACTACTCTCAATCATCAGAAAATTGATGGAAAGTGATGTCAACAATGCTAATAAATGTAAATAACTTGCCAATTAATTTCTCACTGTTGTTTATTTTTGATTCTACCAGAACCACTTCCCTCCAGATCTCAATGCAGCCTTGGACTAAACATGAATCACAGAGCCAAATTCCAGAGGGGAGTGAAAGTCGCTGTCTTTACCATCAAGTCAGAATGTGGCAGCAAGGAGTTCCAGCATCAAGTGAATGGAAAAATTGAGGATAACTCTTTACTGGCTATAGTTATACCCAGGTTGATGGTGGTTGTTGGAAACTAAGCACTCAGGCCCAGGAGATCATTGCAGTGTTATGCTGAACTGTGTTATGGTACACAACAATTTTTAGTTACTTCACCATTGACCTTCACTAGGTCACAGAAATGTGAATGTTCTCTGACTATTGCAAATCACTCCAAGCAGCAAAATCAGAAACCATATCTTAGTTTCAGTTGATAACTGGCAAGCGGTATTCATACCACACTGCGTCAAGCTATGCCGATATCTCAATAAGAAGAGCGACCCTGACATTCAAAGGTATTCTAATGCTACACAACCCTGGAGGTATTGACCAGAAGCATAATTGGACTAGCCACATAAAACAATCGTCACAAGAGCCAATAAGAGCTGATGACTTGATAGTCTAAAGCCTTTCCATTATCTAAAGGCACAGGTCAGGATTGCGATGGAAGACATACTGCTCCAATACAAAAAGCTCAATATTACCCAGGACAAAGAAATCTGCTGGATCAACATCCCATCCAGCATCTTACAGATTCACATCCTCCACTGTTAATACACTGTAGTTTCCCCTCCAAGTTACAACATGGAAATAAATTATCATTCCTCCGCATTCACTTGGTCAAAATACTGGGATTCCCAACCTAACAGTACTGAGGAAGTGCCTACAACTCACTGATTGTGGCGGCTCAAGCTGGTGTTCAGCACTACCTGCCCAAGAACATTTAATGCCACCAATGCCCACATCACTAGTCTGAACATAAAAAATTAAGTGTACCCAACTAACTGAGTTAAAAATCTTTTGTGCATAATGTCACTCTGATCTGATTGAGTTGTACCAGTGAGGACAAAACAAAGGATATCTAGATAAGAATGCATCACCAATTCAAATTCTAGCAGCACAAAGCTTTCACACCACAGAGCCTAGTTCATTCAGAAAGATCCAAGATCAGACATAGCTGTGTTGCAAAAATATCATAAACAAAATATTTTCTCAACTACAGTTGAAAATATCTTGCACTTTCTGAAAATTGAGTGATCAATGAAGTGCTGCATGCTTTTGACTCTTCCAAATATCAGCCTTGCACAGTAGTAAAGAAGTAGGTTGTAAGTTCAAGATTTTTCATATAATTTAAACTGATACTTCTATTAGTATTATCAGGAGTGCTCTCCTTATGGCCTGGTCCATATTTATTCCTCAAACAACACCTGCAAACAGATAAAATGGCCTTTTATCTCTTTGCTGATTGCCAAAACCTGGCTATTTGCTGATTGGTTATAGCACAATAGGCAAAAAGGACAACAGTTCTGAGGTATTTCACTGGCTATGAACTGCATTTAATTACAAGTCCTTTCACTTTGATTTCTTATTTTCATTCATCCACGTTCATTCTGATAAGAAAAATTAAACAAGTTGGTCCTTTAAAAATATTCAAAATGTGAGTTGTCCTCAGGATACGTAAACTGCCATGTTCCTTCTTATTGTATGCCAGGTTCCTTGAGGTTGGAGCAAGGATATTATATTTGGTATGCAGGGAATCAAAAATAAATTATCATCTTGTTGTGTCACAGAAGGCTGCCCACTTTCTAATCAAATTTAATCAGATCCTTTGAAACCAATATATTGCTCAGCACCAAACTAAATAGGCAGAGTCAGCATGGGATTCCACTTAAAATCGATAGACAGGTTCTTGTCATCAATTCAGATGGTTAATGCCCATCAGATTGCATGCGCAGCAGGTATTTGGCAGTAGTTATGATTGATTTAGGTGAAATAGTATTCCTCTTTTCATCTACTTCTAACACAAAACTACTGAATTTTATAACTCATGACATTTTTTGTTTAATGCCAGATATTGCACCTTAATTCCAGAACCAGTTCTGTCCTCACAATACAACTTGGGAGTTCTCCATAACCTACCCAATGCCTGTCTCTCCGTGTGGCTTTATTCAGTGAGCCCTAAATCAAGGAATCCTACTCAGAGCACTAAAGCTAACTGGATGGGATCATGGGCCACTATGTAAATCTTTGATTGGTCAATGGATATACAGACTGATACCAAATGCATTTAGTTAAAACTAAACATGGAAATAAACTGTATTCAGTATAAGGAATACAATGGCAAAATTGTCCTATGCTCCTTAGGTAGGTGAATAAAAAAGTTGTTTATTCCATCAATATCAGATCATTCCTCAAAAGTACAGGGTTACTCACACTTTGTTAAATGGACTGTCAATCATGCAGATCGGATTCCCTTATAGACTACAACCTGTTAATCCAGTTCCCCTTGAGTACCCAAAGTCAAACACTGCCTTTGCTAACCAAGGTGACCACAATGAATCATTAGCACTGAGCCACATTTTCACACCAGATGAGCCTATCAATCAAAACCAATCCTGCACAATGATAATCACCTAGCAACATTGGAATGGGCTGAAAGGTGAGAGCCCAGCACTCCCAATTATTCCGGGACAAGTTGTGGTTAAAACAAAATCCTTCAGTCATTCAGGCCTTTCAGAATCTCAAGCTACCTGGAGAAGGATACCTGAATAGAGGCAGAAATGCTTCTTAAGAATAGTGCAGCAACAGTGACCCATGAGCCTGCACACCAATATTTGTTATTTTCTCACCATTAAAAAAAAGTACCTTGTTTTTCTGTTCTTCCTACCAAGGTGCATAACCTCACATTTTTCCACATAATATTCAGAGAAATCATCACTAGAAACCTGTACTGAGATCATCAATGTGGAAACCAATTAGAATATGACAGGTGTACATATATTTCATTTTATTAAAGTACATTTGTTCTAACATATGAATTACAAGCACAGATAGGCCACTAGGCCCTTCAAGCCTGCTCCACCATTTAATCAGATCATGGCTGATCTCATTGTAACTTATTGTAACAATCCCCTATCTATTTGCAGTAGCCTTTCACCAATTTGCTTATCAACTAATAAAAACAGAAGAGGTTGGGAATACTCAGCAGGTCAGGTAGCATCCGTAGAAAGTGAAACAGGTCAAAAGGTCCTTTTGTCAGAACAGAGTTTGACCTGAAAATATTAACTCTCTCTCTCTCTCTCCCTGATCTGCTGTTTTCAGCATTTTCTGTTTTTATTTCAGATTTCCAGCAATATCAGTATATTTTTCATTACTTATCAAGTACCTATCTGACTTTGTCTTAAAAATATTCAAAACTCTGTTTTCACTGCTCTTTCAGGAAGAGAGTTCCAAATACTCACGACCCTTAGAGAAAAAATGTTCCTCCATCTCCGTCTTGAATGGGCAACCTCTCCTAGCTCTGACTTCTCCTGCGAAAGAAAACACCTTCTCCACATTCATCCTGTCAAGACTTCGCAAGATTTCATATGTTTCAATCAAACCTCCTCTCACACTTCTAAACTTCATCAGATACAAGCATAGTCTGTCTAACCTTTCCTCATAAGACAACCCTCCCATTTACATACTTGTCAAGTGAACCTTCTCTTAACTGCTACCAACACAATAAGGAGACACAATACTCCAGATGTGGTCTCACTAATGCTCTACATAAATGAACCATGGCAAAATTATTTTAAACATCCAAGAATACAAAAATGCATACTTAGTGACGTTAACATAAAATATGTTGCAATCAATTCACAAAGGTACAAGGGAAAAAAAAACAATGTCAACCTGAAGAGCTGTCAAGATAAGTGATTCAAAGCTTGGTCTTAAAGGGACAGCTGAACTTTAAATGACAAAGTCAGGCAAGGGGGCTTACACAGGGAATTCAATACAGTCAAGTGTAGACAGTTGAAAGTATTGTTGAAGAAAATGATGAGGGAAAGGAAGAAAGTGGGATAGAAGTTGAAAAAGAAAAGAATTGGAGGAGGATTTAGGCATGACAAAGGCTGAACAGGCTATCCAAGAGGATGAGGAAGGACAAAGAACAATGGACAGAGTCACATGTGACTTTGTTCACAAATATTTTAGTAATGCAGGAGAGGCAGAAGCTCAAATAATTCAAGCAGGGAATTGCAGGAGAGATAGGGGCATAGTTGGGAGCCAGTACTAAATGGACAAATAAGTGGTATACATGGAACACTCACACTTGCACAATTTGCATATGGCATGAAAATGGGGCCACATTAAGGAAGTGCCTAGTAGAGGCTCCTTAAGCTTTTGCTTGACATCAGAGAATCTAAGGTGGTGGTCGTAAGGGAGCAGTTGAGCAAACCAACAGCTGCCAACCTCCCACTGCGGAGTATGAAGAGGAAATTGGATAAGAAATAAGGTGGCAGATGGAGTATAATGTAGGAAAATATAAGCTATGTACTTCAGTGTGAAGAACAAAAAAACAAAGCTATTTTTAAGAAGGTGAGAAAGTAGTTGGTGTGTGGGGTGCCTTGGTGTGCTGGTTCATGAGTTATAGAAAATAAGTATGCAGTTACAGCAACGAATTATGAAACGGTTTCGGTGAGGTCACATCCTGGAGAACTACATGTAGCTTGGGTCTATACACTGAAGGAGGGATATACTCGTGTGGCATGGATTCACCAGTTGATTTCTAGAATGAGGGGTTGCCCTGTGAAGAAGACTGACCTATAGTCACCGGGATTTTGAAGATGTAGAGGTGATCAAATTGAGACACACAAGATCCTGAGGAAAATAAGTAATAGGATAATCTCCCCAGCTAGAGGCTGTTTCACATAGGTGGAGGATCTGAAGTGAGGAGGACACTTAGGATAAGAGTCCGCTATCTAGAACAGAAATGAGAAGAAATTCTTTTGGAAATCTTTGGAAACCTCTACCTGAGAGCAGAGTGGATGCTCATTTATTAAGTATATTCAAGGCTGAGATCAATTGGATTTTGAACATTAAGGCAATCAGGGA
>JAUZTB010000017.1:27286747-27299770 GCA_034780895.1 Rhynchobatus australiae | reverse complement strand
GTATATCTGCTTCCAAATACGTGGTAGTTTATTTTGAGAGAGCACTGAAAGTAACAAGGAAGAGAATGTACTCGAGGTGGAGAATGTGTCCGGCCTACTGCCACGGACACCATATGCAGGCATCTTCCAATCCCCACTCAGATAACAGGATTCACGAGACACAAGTTCCAGACTCACCGCCTGCAGCCTATTTAACCCCAGTTCTCATTCACAGACCCTGTTCACTCATCGAACCAGCTGGTCCCAACCAGTCGCTCCTAGCTTTACTCTCCCTGCCTACGTTTACCTGTGATGTTTAGTTTCTATTCTCTCCTGTTTTGGGGCCCCTCACAGCTTTGCAGTCAATTATTAAAGTCATCATTCACTGCTAAATCTTTACCGTTGCTCTGCTTTTGGGTCAAGCCTCCTCTACAGCCGTGACAGGGTGAGTGAACCCACAAATGGCCCAGCAGAGCATGCTCACCCAAAGGAAGTCATCCGCTGACATGAGCACAGAATGGCCTCAACCAAAGGTGGCTTGGTCACGCCACCAGTGATTGATTTGGCCGAGTCCTGACTGAGCTAGCAATAGCTGCCCGATTAACTCCGCTTTACGTATTGAGTAAACCAATACAGGCAATCCCTGCATTACAGCCATTCTGGAAATGGATATTCACTCTTATGGAACTTATGTTGGGGGAAAATATAGAAATAAACACACGATCAACCCAAAACATCATTGCAGGTTGTCTCAAAACACTGTTCTTGGCCCAACCATTTTTGGCTCCTTCACCAAGGACCTTCCTTCCATCATAAGGTCAGAAGTGGGGATAATTGTGCAATTGCTTTTGCAGCTCCTCAGCAAATGAAGCACGCAACAAGACCGATACAACATTCAGACACAGCTGACAAATGGCAAGTAACATTTGTGTCACAAAGGTGCCAAGCAATGACCTTTTCCAACAAAAGAGTCTGAAAACCTATCCTTGACATTTAATGGCATCGTTATCACCAAGACACCAGCATCAACATCCTGGGAATCACCACTGACCAGAAATGCAAATGAGCCAGCCCTATAAATACCCTGGCTACAAGAGCAAAGCAAAGACTGGATACCCAGTGGTGACTCATCTCCTGATGCCCCAAAGTCTTTAATACCATCTACAAAGCACAAGTCAGGAATGTGACAGAATACTCTCCACTTGCTTGGATCAGTTCTGCTCCAACAGCACTCAAGAAGCTTGACACCATCCAAGACAAATTAAGCTGCTTGACTGGTATCCTATGCACCACCCTTAACATTCATTCTCGCCACTACTGGTGCACAGTGGCAACAGTGTGTCTATTTACAAAATGCATTGCAGTTACCCATCTAGGCTGCTCCAACAGCACCTCCCATACTCAGAACCTCTAACACCAAAACGACAAGTGTTTCAGGGACGTAGGAACATCATTGCAAGCATGTTACCCTCCAAGTCACATAACACTCCAGCTTTCAAGGAGCACAGCAACACAAAGGACTGCATGGTTCAAAAGGTGCCTCACCACCTTCATCTCAAGTGCAATCAGGGATACAGAATGAATGCTGGCCTGGCCAGTAATTCCCAGACCCTGAAAAAAATGAATAAAAAATGTAAAGTTTAATCATTTTATGCTAGGTAAATCTATACATGTGAACATTTATTTCTAAATTGTTCTTTTCAAATGTAGTCTTTCTGGACAAATACAGGTTGAATTAAGGTACTTAGATGACCTGCGCACACCAGCAATATCATTTGGGTAGTCACCAAGTGAAATGATGGTGCTTGTGTTTCATGAGAAAAATCATTGATAGCAAAATATTCCGTAGTATACAACTATTAATCCAAATCCTCCTTATTAATCCTGATCCTGCAGAATGGATATCATCTATTCCTGAAGAAATTTGTCTCATAGATCAAATCACAGATTTAAAAAAACTTGGGTGTGAAACATAAATGGATGATTAGTTGTAATAGAAAAACTCAAGGTACTATTGTACATTGGCTGAAATAGTCACTCAATAAGTTGTATTTCACTAGTTATTCTTCACATGATTCACACATATTCATCATCAGCACAATTCACAGCTGGAATTTTAAGTGAAGGTATTTGAGGCTTCAATGGTGATATTAATTCCTGGAATAACTGTCCAGGAAAACTTTTCCAAATCATTGCCAGAGAGTGAAGAATGCAATGCCATTGTGGCAATTAACCTGGTATACACTGGTATTTGTATTTCCAAGGAGATCCAAAGTAACCAAGCCTCTGAGCAAAGGAAAGTGAGATTTGTAAGGATTCATTTCTCATCAAATATCAAGGATCACCTGCATTTGGTCAAATTCACTCAGGCTACTTAAAAATGTGATCTATTTTTCATTTTTGCACTCCTCAAATTGAGCATGGTCCATGTTTAAATAGGTTTGTCATCTGTATCAAAACTCTTTGATCATTTAAATCATATCCAATGATTTTGACAGCTGTAATGCTGCTTGCCAACTTTGAAAGTTGCAGTTATACGGAGCATGGTGGCTACCTGGAAATATTTACACTCCAATACTCTCATCATGGGCTCAGATGATGTGACTAAAATATGAAAGAGTCTGTAATGCTCATTGAGCCCCGGTTTAAATTATTTCCATTGTATTGCTTTATTCAGATGCTTGTTCCACAATAATACTTGCTGTTTTTGTGCTCCCCGACACTGCTTGAAGGAGCTCACAAGTAATGCCCACTGATATAATTGGTACTGCATAGTTCACAACAGTAATTGTCCATTCAGTAAACTTGCTACATGCACAAGCTGCCTCCTTGGATCTAGATATTTGCATTTTAACCTCCCCACCACCTCACCATTGAGATCATTCAATTCAAACATGACTATTCTGCCGTCAGCATGAAACATCACTAATGAATCTTTATTGAAGATTGTAGACCTCTGCTGTGATCACATTACTGTATTTAAAAACCAAGTGAAGATAACCTTTGTAGATAATCAATATACAAGACTGTTTTTGTTTCATTGGCCGAAAATCATATTTGTATCTTACACTGATATTCAGTCTATGCACTTCAATCCTCCTTCAGTCATGCACATCCTTATTGGAGGTTGAATCTGAACAGAGCTTTGACTAAGTCCCAAATCAAACAACTAATGCAAAGGCAACAAATTCTGCATTCAAAGATTATCGTAACCTTAAAAAAAATCCCATCCTTGCAAAAGGCACCATGGCAGGGTCAAGCTGGAGAGGCATGAACCTTTTGCCCATGAGACATGTTTCATTCCTGCTAATACATCCAAACTATACTAGCCATGGTGCCAACCCTATAGCAGCTCCTGCCTCTATATTGGCTACTTTTGATTAAACTGTCCCCAACAATAAATATTTTGCTAATGCAAATACTACTTACTGGATACAATTTATACAGTAATCATGTGCTGAATCAGAGCAAATAATCCTGCCTGCAAAGGTATCAGGGGGTGTTCAAATAATTCAAACAGAAAGACAGAGTGGTTGAAGGTTGTGATGTCAGTGAGGCTCTAACGAAGCACATATGGACCCACATGAAGAACTCGGGATAAATGCTGTGGTAGATTCATTCACTGAAATGTCATGAACAAAAGGTGCAAAATTAACTTGTTTTAGAAGCTTCATATATAGGTTTAAACTTTAAATGTTGAGTTTGCCCCCTGCCCTCTGCTTCATTTGCACTGTATGTGTGCTGCTGATACACAAAGCAAAGAACAGAATTATTTGCATCTTCTGGTTCCAATTTACGCATGTGAAAATTAAGTTTCTTGCTGGGATAAGTGTCATTTCAAGCACCGACTTGTGAATAAGCAGCCAAAGCACCTGCTGCGCTGTTACTAGTCCAAGTAACAGGGCGAGAGATGACACTTTCATTTTGGCAAGTTGCATAGTTGTCATACATAATATGCGAATTACACAGTTAACAATTTCAGTCAACCCTGCCTAACAGCAAAGGTAAGTGTGGCCAAATTTCACAGAAGACCAAAAACGTTCGTTCACACTTCTGCTCAGTGTTCTACATGGCACAACAATGAACTCTAATTCACTTATATTCACTTCCCTAATCATACTCTCAATATGAGACATGGATGTGTATGTTCAGGATAATCACAAACATGATATTGATTGGCTTTAGCATTTTAAAATTTGGTCTTATCATTTACCATTTCAATAACTTTCCTCCATGGCCTTAGGGAGCTTATCCATCATTTAAGCAAGACCAATGTTTATCAGTCAGTTCTGAAAATGAATCTATAAGCCATGTGTTTACATCCATTGAGTGAAAATAGTTGCTGTTGACACACATGGTTTTGATCATTTACTTTCACTGTGGTAGCCCACAGTTATCAACATTTCCACCCTTCATGCACATGCCAAGTGTTAACTATCTTGGGCTACTCCCTATTTGTCAACTTCCTTACTTATTAATTACACAGAAGGAGGACATTCAGCCAATTGGGTGCATGCTAATTCCCAACAGAGCAATCAGTCTCATTTCCTCGCACCTTATCTGCCCTGAGACTTGCTCTCCCCCACAATCCTCTTTGATTCTTTTTCCACTTACCTACACTAAGGAAATAATTTGCCTATTATTTAACCTACCAGCACAACCTTGGGCTCTGGGAGGAAACCGGAGCACCTGGAGGAAACCCACACAGTCATGAGGAGAATGTGCAGACTCTTACACAGACAGTACCTGAGGTCAGGATCAAACCCACAACGCTGGAGATATGAGTCAGTGCCACTGACTGCCACACAAATCTTAACAAAACATTAGCTACCTCAAATGGATAATGTTTTTTTGATACCCTGGGATTCCCTGTGCCAGCACAGAGTTATTATCCTGTTGTGCTTATCTGGCAGCATGAAGATTTCCTTTTCTACTCACAAGAGTGGCAGATGAAACTTGGTGCTGTGGATCACTTCCAGCCTAGGTAAATGACATGACCTGTGAAGATCTCAGGAACTGGTTGGAAAGAGTATACCAAGTCCACTTTTCATACTTTGAAAACACCCCACAGTTTGCCACAAAGGTTTTTCTGATTTCCACTGATGGCCCTAAGTTCCTGATCTCCAAGGCTCAGCACACGCGTCGGTTCTGAGGCCTATAGATGTCCTTACATATTTTGCCTTATCTGCTGATTCCAGGCCCTCCTTAAGAGTCACCCTCACCGCAACTTCTCTCCTCAACCAAGTCAACAATGCAACTGGAGACAAAAACCTGGCAGTCAATGGGTATGAACAGAAAAACTCTAGATGCCTTGCTCCAACTTAACATCAGAGTGGTGGGATTGGGTCTTGTTATGAGTTGGAGCAGCTGGGGAAAGATAACGTAAACAGGATTGTCAACCCTGCTTAAAAATAAATCACGGGGCATTAAAAATATTATTCCTCCTCAAGTTTTGCTTAACATTATTTTCTATTTATAAGAATACCACATGTAAGACAAAATGCTGATTTACTGATAGTTGAGAACTATCTGACCTGGTCCAATTGGTGCAGGAAAATGGTGTCATGAAAAATGGACATGTCAGGTGACTGATAGCAGAAGTGTGAGGGTGGGCCCAATCGCATGGACACGTTGTGCATCCAATGGGAAGAGTGCAGGGCCAGTGATATGAACATGTTGTGTGATCAACAGGAGGACCATGGAAGTGCTGTACACATGTACACCACAGTAGAAAATACACCAGAACCATGGAGAATAGGGATATGCAGCACTGAGGCCACTTCTCTGAGTTTTCCAGAATTCTTCCACCAAGATCACTGTAATCATTTAGGAATTCCCCAGGGAAAATCATTTTGTCATCACTCTGTCAAATTGAAGACTATTCAGCTGAACTGATCTGCCCATCGGTTTGAGAACCTGACAAGTGATTTTTTTTAGAAACATCTTCCTTCGCAAAATTCATTTTCTGATCTTGTCTCATTACTGATTTGGTTGAGGCGGGGGGTTGTGCTAAGGGTGGCACACCAGTGCTGTCTAACCCCGAATAGGACCGAGAATCAGTAGAAAAGGCTATCAGCACATCTACAGGCCTCAGGTGCTTGTGCTAAGCCATGGAGATCAGTGGAAAGCAGAAGAACCTTTATTGTGCTAAGTTGTAAACTGAAGTAACTCTGTTTTCGGTGCTCAACCAGGCAACAGTCTATTCCACAAGTCAGCAACAATGCTGAACTTATATTGATTCCTCACTTTATAATGGTGTCTTTTAGTTTTGCTTGTTTTTCTATGACTTTTTTTTGCCAAAAGCCTTCACTATTTGTAACATTCTACAGTTCCTTTCAAACTCTTTTTCTGGTGCCAATAGAATTTGCTTCCAATACTTCCCTTCATTGCTCAGGCATGGAACGACTTTCAATGAGGATACTGAGTCCTTCTAAGTACTTTTAAGTCATCCTTTTAGTATTGCAACCTTCCATGGACACAGCCAAGTGAATGTAATCTTCAAAGGAGGTGGGAGAAGACTCATGAACCTTTGGCACTCCAGGGAACTTCCTTTTCTGTTGTCCATGAAAGGAATTAAACACAAGAATGAAAATTTTATATATCAGCCATTTAGGTCACTGTAAGTCAACAACTGTAAGGTGATGGTTGAAATGGAATGTGTGGAACAGAAAAACTGAGTCTTCTGGTGTAAAACTACATTGAATGAAAAATGGGGAGTGGGGAGGGAGGGGGGCATATGAGCATGAGCATTGAAACAGTTTACCCTGGAAGTGGCAAAAGAGTCATAAAGGCAAAGGTTTAAAGTTGGGGTGGAGATTGATTCTCAAGGGCTTACAAGCATTTCCTACATCCCAAATGAGACCAAAGAAGGTCAGCCATGAGAATTAAAAGTTATGGTGGTAGGAGTATTCCAACATTGCTGGATTGGGGAAAGAGAAAATTACCAGGGTCCTGCAACACTTGCTGGAAATATGTTTGAGTGGTTATTGGCTGTGAAGTAATGGGGCTTTGCTGCTGTTTATGTGTCATTGCTTTAGAATCACATTTCAACCAGTCCGAGGCCAGTTCAATGAGGGTGTTGGAGAGACCCTGGTATTTGAAGAAAAGTGGTGGAAAACCTGTCAAAATTCTGTTATTAAACCAGGAAAGAGGTTGCACGGGGGACAGTGCGAGACAATGATTATATTTCCCAATTGAAACCCACACACTCCACCCCAGTTGTCAGACCACTCGTTCTTCTCCAAGAACGAGGCTGCCCATCAACTACTGTCACTTCAGGGTCATTCCTTGACTTCCATCCCACCAACCTCACCCCAGTCCCAGCAACTGCGGTATCCAAAGCCTCAGCCTAACCTCAAAGCCCCCAGAAAACTACAGGAGAATCGTCAACGATGAATGTTGAGACTTTGCCATCTTCTGGGGCTCTGCAGATGGGTTGATAGAGCTTGACACTCGATTTCCTGGTCAATGGAGGAGCAAGAGCATCTCACTCAGTCAACACCTGACCCATCTCCATTTCATTGTTCTATTGTTGCAGCCACAACACAATAACCACAAAATGCCTCTCCTCCCTTGTACTGTCTCAAACCTCTCTCCAGAATTTATAAAGAAGCTCCAGACACACTGGACTGCAATTCCAATAGGATTTCACCACAGACTGTCATTAAACCACGAAAGTTATTTGTGAATGCTGTGTGTGTATGTGTGCGCATATGTGAAAGAGATTAAAGTGAGGCTATAAGTACATTTGACATGTTCAGCAAGCCACTTTAACCACACTCTTATATAAAATGTCACAAGCTTCACAGTCAACTACAGTGTTTTACTTTGATAATTGCTTGAAGAGTAAAGCTGCAGAAAATAGCTCAGGCTCCGTACCGTCAAAGAGTCAATTACTCAAATAGGATTTCTCAGCTCGGACAAACAGACAAACTAGGTTGGAAAATTGAGACTGGGGAGCTGCGTGATCGGCAAAAGGGGATTCATTTCCACATGCAGCACCAGCCCTCTGCCTCAGTGATTGAGTTCAGCTAATTTACACAGTGTGAACTGGGAACAGCTGATTTAACGTCAAAGAGACAATAAATATTTAATGGCCCATAAAGAGGCTCCTTTTGTGAAAGAGGAACTTCGACTGCTATTAAAATTATAATTCTGTCAGCTCCTCACCATCCATGGCCTGGCAAATCTAGAAATCTAGAAATCAAGAATGATTTGGTTTAACTTGCTGGAGTTTAGAAGAACAAGAGATAGTTTTCATTAAAATTGTGAGAAGGACTGACAGGGGAATGATGCGAGGCTGAACAGTTGAGAACTAGGAGAGGATTGCCAAGAAATTTCACTCGATCCAAATGGGGTCACTGGGTGGGTTTGCAACAAGGTGCTGATGACTCTTTTGGCCACCCCAACCCTGCTGTAACTTTCACTCCCAAGGATTTGAGTTCTGCCGAAAGATTGTTGCACTTTTCCATTATGGAAGAAACGCTGCCTGAATCTGAGGGCAGACCCACGGGAGAATCAGAGCCCTGGGTCAGGGTGATCACATCAGTGGCAGCAGAATGAGGCTGGAGATTGAATCCATTGTTAGAGGGCCTTGGGTGACTCATTGGGTCAGGAGCATGGGCTGATTGGATGGTCAGGGGGAGGAAGAATGGGTAGTGAAGGGGCTTCATTACCTTGGGAGTTGTGGTCAGATGGTTGGGGCTTGGGCCTCAGGACCTTAGAGAGTCCTGAGGGTCAGGTCAGTAAGTGGTGTCAGAAGGTCAGTGGAGTCCAGGAGCATTCAACTTCTTTTCATCAAGAGCTGGAAACAAGATGTTGGTAGAGGGGATCAAAAGATAATTTGTCATCAAGTACGAGTAAGTCTGGCATCTCAGCAACTCCCCTGCAGAATTAGCAACCACCTTATGACCCATTGACCCATTCTAAAAAGAAACCCAAATGCCAAATTCTTCAGTTCTTAAGGCCTAACATTGCAAGCTACAGATGAGGGGCAAAGAAGACTTAAGCCTGAAAAGATCCTAGTCCGTATCCCAAAAGTAATAAAAATGATCCTCCTGGGGCCATTTCAACACCAGGAATGAAAGGGATACAACCCTCTGGCAAAGTATGATTGACAAGAAAGGAGCAGGGAAGGCTACCTCTGGTGAGGCCCTTCTCTTGACAAAACGATCAAAGTACAGCCCCATCACAATGAGCATCCTGTTTCATCACAAAGGTCCAGAACATCACATCACTGCAACACCCCAAGTCTGGGCACTGGCACCTGCTACATCATCTTCCAAGCCAGGGACTGTATAAATCTTCACGTAACCCATGCCATGATAGGTACTGGTGACTACTGGACCGTTTATGGGCTGCCCTGAAGGCACCTGTATGGAGACTCTTGGCTTCTCTACCTCAAAGAACTCAGACTGGTTTGATGAGAATGACAAGGAAATCAAGGAGCTAATCAACCACAAATGTATTCTGTTTCTGCAATGGAAGCTAACCCTTCAGTGAAGGGAAAAGAAACAGCTCTCCAGTTATCTGAAGACAGGAGAAAACCTATGGCCTAAAGGACAGACAGTGAATGGAGAGAGGGCAAAACACTCAGCAACCTGCATGGGCTCTTCAACACCGTCAAAGTCAGCTATGACCCAAACACCCAAGACCTTTTCCCACTGCAAGAATGTCCCCAGATGAAGCATTTTGAAGACATTCTCAATCATGACTCTGTCCACGATGTAAGTGTCCTTGATGTCATATCCCAGCAACAAATTTGGGACACCCTTGCTGCCACTCCTGATCAACGAAATAACCAAGGAGGCCACTTCCCAACTCAAAAATAACAAGCTATGGGAGCAGATGGCATCCCTACTGAAATAAAAAAAAACTCAGTTGTAAAAGCTTCAGTCACAAATCCACAATCTCAACGTCCACAACTGGGGACTACTGAGATGTCAAAACCATAACCATCTGCAAGAAAAGAGATGTCCAAAGCTGGTAACTGCAGAAGGATCTCCCTGCTGCCTGTCATAAGGAAAGATATTGCCAGGGTCCTCCTCAACTGCTTCCTCCCAGTGGCTGAAGAGCAGTTCCCCAAATCAAAATGTGGATTCCATCCATCTCAAGGCACTGTGTGACAACTCTAAGAAAAATCCAGTGAGGAGCACCAGCCACGATATATGGCCTTATATGACTAACTGGAGACTTTAACTTCATTAGTCAGAAGGGACTGTAGAATACCCTCCTCAAACATGGCTGACCATAACTCCATCTTATGCTTGCTCTGTGACAGTACAGCCATGATATAAACCAACAGGTCTACCACAGAACCAAACTCAGTGAAGAATGGTGTCAAACAAGGCTGTGTCATAGCCCCAACACTTTTCCCACTCTTTCTTGCCATATTGTTGCGTCTCACTTCCAACAAACTTCCTGCGGGTATGGAGCTAATCTTCAAAACTCATGGGAAACTGCTCAACCTATGCTAACTGCACTCCAGAACTACAGTACCCAAAGCACACTGGATTAGCTCACACTTGGTGGAAAATTACCTTTGATCCTTTTGGACATGATGCTCAAGACTGTCCAATACAATTTTCACTTCAATCTGCAAATGAATAAGCAACCAACTATCTGTAAAAGATGTTACCACTACCACAGGTAAATTGGGGATCTACTCCTGTTTATGGGCTTAAACCAAACAGATAAAAATCGGAGGTGTGTGGGCAGAGCATTTGCACCTACCCATGAGCGCTTTAATGATAATCCTAGTGTTGTTCACAAAATAGTCTGGCTAGAAGGAGTGAACTGTCCCCTGTCTACTTGAATGTCTTCCCTTCACCTCCTTTCAACACATGCCCATCCCACCTCCAGAATCCAATTAAACATGGACCTTCTGGGACTAAGTAAGAGTCAATCCCATGCCCAGCCAACAGCATATCCCTTACGGAATTTTAACCAGGCACAAACCCAGTAATGGCTCAGGCCTCCCAGCATTGGGTAGGCCAAGTTGTCGCTCACTCAATTTGCAGCCTGCCATTCCCATTTATTCATCACTTGCTCCATTGCTCGTTAGCAAAAGGGCTGGCTCTGTGCATTTTCTTTTGCAATGCTTCTTGTTTCACATGCATCACCACACATTGCCCAATGGAATATGCGGTGCAGTGAATGCAACTATTGGACAAAATGTTAATATCACAGCTTCACAAAACAACTTGTTTTCGATACTGACTCTGTGGGTAGTTAAGGAGTTCCTGACATGGAGGTGGGCCCAGACCAGAATTCCTATCACTGCTGAAAGCCCTGAAGGAAACAATAAAGCCAACAAACTTAGTGAAGAGCTTCCTCTATAGCTGCAGATGTTGAGTTTGGTTCATGTCCATGAGAAAGCCCAATCTTCCAGCTGTGATCAGGGACGATGCAGCTGTAAATCTCACAACCACTCTGCAGAAACTGCACAGAGATACAGAGGAAAGAAAGTGAAAAGAGGAGGGACAAGCAAAAGAGAATAAAAATGACAGATACGTACTGATTTTCTGAGCCCCATCTGACAGATGCAGCTTGATGAATTTAAGTACAATTATATTCTTGTCATGAGTCAATGCCTCGGGCACAGAGACCTTAGATTGATAATCCTACACTTATATTTGTCTAATGTTGACAGCTCAGATCCTGTAAAGGTAGATGGAAAGCTGGACAGGAGTCAATATGAGAGAGGAGACTTTCATGCCATCAATTTGGACAGGAGGTGAAAGGGCAGTGTGTCACCTCACTGTACCAATTCCAGCATTCAAATCTGTATGGAGATTAAGGAGATCAAAGCAATCACTGAGTGACAGTTACCAAAGGCAGACAAATAATCCTGCTATCGTCAGCACAGGGAAGTGAAATTCAAGATGCGATTTTTGATTTAAAGGAATTAAATGAGGTGAAGGAGGTGTACATATAAGGAGGCCTGGAATAGTGCTCACTGAGGAGGAGGCTGGTGAATGAATTGAGAGCTGTAAGTAACAGAGGGGTGTAATGTGGTCCATCAACAAACCTTTATTGCTTAATATTAAGAAAGGCCAGAGACAAAAAGGAGGTAGCAGGATAAAGTGATAAATTCTTGAAGGCATCAGCAGCTCTTTTCACAGCGGCATGGAGCAAAGATCATGGAAAGATGGAAACAACCTCCTCTGGCGTTCAGATCGAAAGACATCAGCGAACAGAGGCATTGTTGATGCCATTTTGAGAAAGTACAAAAAGAGGAGGGTATGACCTTAAGAGCAAAGCCAAGCTCTCCAAGGATGGTGTCATAAAATAATTCTTCACATAGAGGGTAGTATGAAGATAGGACAGCCTCCATCAAATGGATGCAGAGGCTAACTGACATTTATTAAAAGCCAAGGTTGGCAAAGACTATTGAACTAGAATGAATATATACAGCCATTATATAAATGAATGACAGAACAGCCTCGAGCATTTGAAAGGCCTACTCCTGTTGCTAATGCAGGAAGACACTTCCATTTGACAAATTGTTCTGGTGATATCACTAACAAAGGAACTAGTGGGATACACTTAGCTTTTGTATTAGCCAGCACTTCTGAAAACTTAGACTTAATGTGAGATAAATATTCGTTTCTTCTATAAATGCAGATCACCCCTTTGGCCCTTTGGATTATAAAATCCATTCTCTTGAATAAAGCCTTGTCCCTTTCTCTTTTAGGGTCTTATGACTCTCTCTCTCTCTCTGTCTACGTCTCTCTCTCTTTTATATCACTCTATACAACTCTTTTTTAAAGACACTTTGCTATTCTCTACTCTTATAAATCCTTTTTTCTCCCCAAGTTTGAGTCCTCTTCAGCTGAATTCCTCATCAGCAAGGTGAAACAAACATGTACAGATTTTTATCTTTGAGAAAAAATTCTGAGTGTGTTTTTATAATTTCTAACTTCAAACTTAAGTGTGGAGGACTTTATTCATGTGCACGTTTTTTCCAGAAGTTCTGTTTTAAATTCATGGTTCTTTTCACGTATAATTAGAGAAGCCTTGATTGAATTAAAACTACATGCTTAG
>JAUZTB010000017.1:27033308-27046295 GCA_034780895.1 Rhynchobatus australiae | reverse complement strand
ATCTGTGGAAATATAATTTATATTGGAGACATTGGGTCTCTAGGTCAGAACCATATACTGTAAAGCAGATTGTAATAATCTGCATAAATTACTCTTTCATAATTGCCCCAAGGATATTAGCTGACAATCAGTTCTTCCAAGCTCTGTTTTGACATTCAATTTTTGAAACAGTTCTCATAAACTGATAGAGAGGAAACACATTTTTTGAAAGAATTCTATGATGAGAAGTGAAAGTCACTGCAGCTGCCAAACAAATAACTTTTAACATCCAGTGAGCAGAAGAAACTAAAAATTGTCCTTCTGTAAATCAGAGGGATTTATTTGGTAATAATATGGAGATAGCTATTATTTGTTTTAGTGCTGCAAAAGAACAGTACCTCCAGCATTCCGTTATATGTTGTACGAGGTTTGTAACAGGGCTCAACAACTCAGAAATGGAACAAGGTGAGGATAAGTGGCTACTCATCAGGGGTTTGTCTCCATATTAAACACCATCACTGACCAAGTTTCTATTGTGCATTTCCAAATTTTCATCATATTGCTGCATCTTGTCCCTGTCAGTACACACAAAGGAGGGAGAATGTAATCACCTTCAAGGCACTAAATGCAGAAAGCTCAGTTAAAGACCTACATTTAGATAGCACCTTACACAAGGAGACAGGAATTCAGCTCCATCCCTTTCTGTAGGTCTTCAGCGGATGCCTGATGCACTTATCCTGGGGCTGTCACTGGCCCCGACATATCTCATCCACCATGTCGGATAGATGGATAGTTCCCATTGATGAAGACCATCTGCTCCTTGGTCTGAGCTCCTATCAGTGCTGGAGAGCACAATTGCAATAAGAGGTACAGGGGCGTCAGAAGTCAGTGGATGATGCCATTGGGATCTTCTTGATGAAGGACTGGACTGTTCTGGGAGCCCTGCAGTATTCTTCAGAGGGAAGCTTCAGAATTTTCTGTTGCTTCCTCCACAATCAGGCATCAGTAATACAGCCTCTCCTCACTGTGTCGTGGCAGGAGGAAGGGGAGCAGAGGGAGGAGAAGCAGGAAAGTGGCAGATGGTGCTGAACAAAGACACTCTCTGGACATGCCAACTGGCCTTGCTCATTACACTGCAATCTGTTGAAGGATCCCACTCCATTAGCTCAGTGTAGAGAGATCCAGTCCATGGGTGAATGTAGAAAGACATTGCAGATGTGGACATGGTATCTTAAGCATCAGGTTACCATTGTGCCACATTCATGCCTGGCAATGACCATCTGCGTCAATACATGCGATCAGACAATTAAAAGCAGGAATAGTTCACGGCCCTTCAAGCCTGCGCTGCCATTTCATAAGATTATGACTGATACGATTGTAACTTCAACTCTGCATTCCTGTCTATCCACACTAACCTGTCATCCTATTCCTTATCAAATATTTACCTATCTCTACCTTAAAACTGTTCAAAGGTTCCACTTCCACCTCTCTTTGAGGAAGACTGAAAAAAAACTGTCTCATCTCTGCTTTAAATGTGCAATGTCTTATTTTTAAAGAGTGACTCCTAGTTCCAGAATCTCCCACAAGAAAAAAATCCCCTCCAAGTCCACCTTGTCAAGACCCTCAGCATGTTTCACTGAAGTCCCCTCTCACTCCAAGAGATCCATAAATCAGTTAGGGAAGTGGGCTGAGGAGTGGCAAATGGATTTCAATACAGATAAGCGTGAAGTGATGCATTTTGGAAAGTCAAACCAGTGTAGGTGTTATACTATGAATGGTAAGGCACTAGAAATGGAATGAACTCCAGGAGTATAATGGAACAGAGGGACCTTGGTGTACAAGTGCATAGTTTGTTGAAAAAGGCTTCATGGGTAGACAGGGTGGTGTAAGAGGCTTTTACCATGCTGGCCTTCATCAGTCAGAGCACTGAGTAGAGAAGTTGAGCCATTTACGTGGCAGTTGTATGAGTTGTTGGTGAGGGCACCCTTGGAGTACTGTGTACAGTTTTGGTCACCCTGTTGCAGGAAAGATGTGCTTACACTGGAAAGAGCGCAGAGAAGATTTGCGAGGATATTGCCAGGACTAGAGGCCCTGAGTTATAGGGAGAGCTTGGCCAGGCTAGGTCCTTATTCCTTGGAATGTAGGATAAGGAGGAGCGACCTTATAGAAATTATGAGAGGCATAGATAAGGTGGATGGTAAAGTCTTTTCCCCAGGGTAGGTGAGTCCAAAACTAGGTGCCATAGGTTTAAGATGAGAGGGGAAAGATTTAAAAGGGGCTCGAAGGGCAACTTTTTCACACAGAAGGTGTTGAGCATATGGAATGAACTGCTGGAGGAAGTGGTTGAGACAGGTACAATAGTATTATTTAAGAAGCACATAGATAGGTACACGGAGGGGCAGGGCTTGGAGGGATATGGACTGAATGCAAGTAATTGGGACTAGCTGGGTGGGTACCATGGTGGGCATGGACTGGTTGGGCTGAAGAGCCCGAATCCATGCTGTATTGCTCTATGACTCTATGAGATATGAGATACAAAATAGTCTGTCCAATCTTTTCTCATAAACCAACTCATCCGTTACAGGTACCAGTCCAGTAAACCTTCTCCGAATTACTTCCAATGCATTAACCTCTTTCCTTAAATATGAAGACCAATAACGTGTGCAGATGTGGTCTCAGTAGTACTCTAAATAACTAAGTATAACCTCCCTATTTTTGTGTTGAATTCCAAGAAACTCCCCACCCAGTTATTTGCTGTACCAACATATTACCATTTTATGAATCATGCACCAGATCCCTCTACACCTCAGATAATATTGCCATTTGGATAATATGCTTCTTTTTTATTTTTCCTGCCAAAGTAGACAAATGTACATTTTCCTGTTTCATACTCCACTTCCAGATCTTTGCTAATTCACTTAACTTTTCTCTTGCCTGCTTATGTCCTCTTCACAACTTACTTTCCTCCAAATTTAGTAACCATACGTTTGAGGCCTCCATCCAAGTCATTTACATCAATTGTAAAAAGTTGAGGCACCAGCATCAATCCCCATGGTGCATCATTGCAACTTGCCAACAACAAAAATTATTTATGTCTGCTTTCTGTTTCCTGTAAATCAGCCAATTTCTATCCTTCCCAATATGTTACCTCCTACATCATGAGATTTTACTTTCTGCAATAACTTTTGATGCAGCACCTTGTCTAATGCCTTCTGGAAATCTAAGTATAGCACATCCATTGATTTCCCTTCAACCACAGCATATGTTACTTAATGAGATACTATTTTCATTTGACATTACCATTGCCCATCACCACAGCAGAAACATCCAGGAGATCACCACTGACAGAACTCATTAGGAATCACTTTTAATCACAGTGGCTGTAATATATACTAGAAACTATGAATACACTATTTCTCACTCCATCAATTACAAGGCTCTAATCAGAGTTCCAGGAGAAGTTCTCTGCACTGCACAATGCTTTCTGTTTACTTGTTTGTATCAAACTCCACAGACAATGAAAGTCTCATTGTCACCCTCCTGAACTGCCTCGTTTTCACTGCAGCCCAATACTGACACAATGCCTTCACTGTGGAGTGCTTTCAAGGTGGAATACAAAAACTCAGGAAAACTTCCTCCCCTTCAGGTGAAGATGTGACCTGTACCTCCAAGTATGAGAAGGATGTTGCATAAGTTGAGTTCATATTTTACAGCTGTTGCATGGGCATTTTAATATATAAAATGTGAAGTCAAGTTATGCCAGATCCTCATTTAGGTTCACAGAACCTTCTATCTCAGAGGTGAGAGAGTTACCAACTAAGTCATGGCTAATAGATTTGGCACCAAGGATAATTTGACATTGTTTTGTAAATTAATACAGATGAATTTATGGTGATTAATCACTTCAAGTAGCTGTTCAAGAACCCTTTGAAAACTGACTTTTATGAACGGTTTTGAAATTTAACAAAAACTCTTGTGTTCTTTCATTTTCAAAGTTGACTGCAATAATAACTGAACATAAAATCATTGGAGTATAAATGGCAAATTCATGACTGTAGAACTTCAAAACATGGTGATATCTATGAGTTTCCAGAAAATAATACTGTTAAGCCAAACAAAGGAGTATTTGAATATCCCAGCAAAAGCTCTCTATTTTATTGATGTAGAGATGCTTCAGAATAATGGATAGGACATCAGATTACTGGACATAGAGATACAAGAAACTGCAGGGGATTGGGGGAGAGGGAAGGAGGGATGAAAGATATTCTTTTTCCTTTTCATCTAAGTATTTCTGTTAAGAAATAAATGAAAAAGGGATTAAAAAGAAAAATCGAGATTCCAGGACATAGTCCCTTGCGGAGATATTACATCAATTGTTAAAGGAGAGCTCCAGAAGAGCCAAACGTAATCTTCGTCATGATGATGACATGCAAGTACTTTGCAGAGATATTTTAATAACATAGCCTGATCTGTCACATCTGCTGCAGTGTTTGGCAAATGCTATTAGAAAAAGATGGTGTCAAATATTTTGGTCCTTTAAGCCTACACAATAAAAATATGTACAAAGACTTCAGTTTGCATACAATAAAAGGGAGGATGATAGATGCTGTAAATAAAAGGCTTCTTTCACCCCCCAGTAAGGGAAGGACGTATCTGCAGTGCTACTGTCTTTATTGTGAATGAAAATGTACAGTGAGTGAAAGAAAGAGAGAGAGTCAAATAAAGGGTAGAAAGAAAGGAAGAGAAAACAGAATGAAAAGGAGGAAACGAGAGAGAAAAAAAACAAGAAGAATGATAGACAATTTCATTCAATGCCATTCATATGCTCAGAAAGTTCCAAATGGCTAGAAACTGGTCACTGTCATCAAAGGCAAGTGAGCAGAGGTGTGGTGGGGCGGAGGGAGGGAGGAGTGAAAAGATTTATTTTTGTTATGCGAGTTTTCCTATATAGGAAAAAAAAAGAGATTAGTAAAAAATAGGGCAACACTGTGACCCAGCTAGTAGAGCTGATGCTTCACAGTGCAAGAGATAATTCTGACTTTGGGTGCTGCCTCTGTGGAGTTTGCAAGCTCTCCCTGTGACCATGTGGATTTCCTCCGGGTGCTTTTGTTTTCTTTCATATCCCCAAAACCTGCTGGTTGGTAGGTTAATTGGCCACTGTAAATTGTCCCCAATGTGTAGGTGAGTGGTAGAATGTGGGGAGAGTTGATGAGAATGTGGGGAGAATAGCAAATGTTATTAAAGTAGGATTAGTGTAAATGAATGGTTGATGGTTGGCCCAAGATTCAGTTAGGCAAAGGACCTATTTTGTGCAGCATATCTCTATAACTCTTAAAAGCACCTTACTCAGTTACTGGTATGCCAGCAGATATTTAGTTGGAGGGTCTGCTGCTGAAAAGTTTAGTAGTGCACAAAGTCCAAGGTCTCCTGTTCTTTTGAAAGTATCTTGCAGGAGTATTTGAGGGTTGCAGTAGTTGAGGGGGTAGGATTAGTGGGCAACATGAGAAATAAGATTGCTGATGTTGGCGGGGGTTTGGGGATTGTGGGTGTGTAACCTTGAATGTTGGCCACTAGCCTGGACGTGGGAGGACACTTGTGAGGGGGGGGTGTTAGGTCGCACCAAGAAACAGTGTGAGCTGGGCTGCTCAAGAAAAGCCAGTTAAGTATTTACCTTAAAGGAATCCTACCTGAGATGACTTCCAATTGCCAGCCTGAAACCACTGCAGGCAGCCTCCCTTTCAGTCATTCAATAGGCAAGACTCCTGGATGCTGTAAGGTGTTACTGCAAGGTCCATGGAACATGTGGGCCATAGATGTGCATTTGGAAATTACAGAAGTGGTGTCCAGTGATGTGTATTGTGTGCATTGGAGCTACAATACATTGGTCCTACCAAACATTAGCTCATCAGATTCAAGAAGGACTTGGAACAAAACTTGTGAAGTGAAAACTCTCCAGGCTTAGAATAATATTTCATTTCTCTTTAAAATTGGTTCACGCAGTCTACAAAGATGGGACAAATGACTTTGCAACCAAATTTCAGAATGTTCAGCCAATTCCCACATAGCACGGTTCACTCATCCACCCATCTCAAATAAACAACAAGAATAAGGAACAGTTCATTTGTTTTGGATGAGGAATAAATGTTGGCCAGGACACCTAGAGCAGTCCCATGATCTTCTTTAAACAGTTTCCTTTATGCCTAGTTAATAGGGCAGAAGAAGCTTCTAATGTTTCATCTGAAACACAACCAACCCCATCCAATACTGTGGGCTTCAGTCAACAGGCATAGAGTCAGCTAAAATATTAAGGTAGGTTTCTGACTTAAATTCAAATATGCTATCATGGAGTCATCAATCAACACTTGACAGAGGGCGAACTGAAAGTATTAGCATAGATTCAACAAAACCACAATGTACACAAGGTGAACAGCTGCATGTTGTGTCTTACTTTGGAAATAAAGTTGATGTTAATGGAGCTGAATTTCAGGAAAGTACAACATGCAGACACTCCAATATACAGTATGTGCCTGTTCAGCACAGACAATAAAGAATGAATTTCTATCTTCACTGCTTCTAATATCATATAAAGACCACCTTTCAGGGGTTCCACGGGTGATCACTGGCACTTCAGAAACCACAGAAACTCTAACATAGACCACAACATGCCAGGATAAGCAGTGTGCCACATCAGGAATATTAGCATCACAACTTTAACATCAACCACTGCTACACTAAGACCAAATACAAGTGGCTGTGGTTGTGGGATCTTCCAGAGTAATCAAGGTCTCTTGGCCTCTTATTGGAAATTCAAATACTAGAATGGTGGAAGGAAGTGGGGTGATGCTGCGGGCTGGGGCTGAAAACAAATGAGCAGATGTTAAGCTTGCTTGAGAATAGCTTGTCTCATGAAAACGTCGAGTGTTGCACATGAGACAAGCAAGAAGGGAAAAGACCAATTGAGCATCATTTTCATCACATGGCCAAACAAAATGGGATTCAATGATTTGTTCCAATATAAAATGCACTGTTTATTCAAAGGTTTGTCAAACACACACAATGGCTTATTAAACACTCTGATAATGTCTGAGGCCATTTACAAAACACAAAGTTTTGTGTAAATAGAAAATACATGGAAGCTCCTGTAAGAACAAGGCCAACAATGTTTATTGGCTTGACTGAAAGTGCAATTAACCCACTCTCTCTTGGAATAGCATTGTCACCATGTGCAACCATACAGCTTAGTGGGAAATCAATGCTTTCCAATAAAGGGATCATTACATGTTTGTGAACCTTAACAGTGAGCTTGTAGGCTGGTTCACCATGAATCTTAAGGGATCATTATGTCACTATGAGGCAGATGGGGATCATCAGATCACTCCAGTGATAATGATGCATTGGTAAGTAGAGAAGCTATTGTTGGTTACATCTAGGTAGGTAAAATCGGACCAAGGATTGTCCTGTTACGGTTAACTAGAGGGGCTGTAGGAAGATGGTGTGTTCGATGGTGTCAACAGTACAAGGCAGGTTAGGTAGGATGAATAACAATGTACTTTGTTCACTGTGGCTGACACTATTATTTGTGACTGGTACAGAAGGAAAACTGAAGGAAGCAATTGAAGAAGAAAGTGCAGCCTACTCATTGCACAAAATCCACAAGTTTGAACTAATGCACCTTTCCATTATTCAATCCCAGCCCACTATTACCAGGTAAGCAGACCTCTGTCCCTACCTATGTTTTCTCAATGAAGAGAAAGTAATTATGAGGAGCCAGCGTGGACTTAATAAAGGAGAATTGTGCTTGTAAAACTGCTGACAATTCTTTGAGGTGGTAACAGCGCAAATAAATTAACAAAATGATGCATGTGAACTTTCAGAAAATCATGGAAAATGTCGCACATAAAAAAAATGGAGAAAATTAAGAATGATGCACTTACGTGAAGGATAGAAAACTGGACTGAAAACTGATCAGAAGGCAAGAAATACAGGATAAGAGTTAAGGCGGAACTGCAGGTGTGAATCCAGTAATTACTGTCTTAAAATGTCTCTGACAAGTCCCAGCAAGGATTCTAGGTGAATTCTTAAAAGACCAGATTTGTTTTAAGAACCTAGTTTGTGGTATCTGTTCCTGTCTTAGGTTTCAATTATCTATATTCTTCTCTTCCTATTCTAATTTAATGTCTAGATTCTTTAATCATACCTTCCTGGATCTGTGCCAAATTATCTAATGTAGGGATAGTGGGTGGGAAAGGTATTACTTAATTTTCATTTGTTACCATAAAGTTCAACTTTGACAATTTAATCATACTGCTTCCTGTTTGTGCACTAGTTTGCAGACTCATGTATACTTTGAGTCAAAATATTTGGATTAACTGTTTAATATTACAGTCTGAGAAATTCAATTGGAACATCTATTCATACTAGAAATATTGTGTGTATTTCTGGTAGTCCCATTTACAGGAAGGATGTGGAGGCTTTGGACAGGGTGCAGAAGAGGTTTACCAGGATGCTGCCTGGATTAGAGGGCATGAGCTATAAGAAGAGCTTGGATAAACTTGGATTGTTTTCTCTGGTGCATCGGAGGCTGAGGGGAGACCTGATAGAAGTTCATAAAATTATGAGAGGCATAGGTACGGTAGGCAGTCAGAATCTTTCTCCCCAGGGCAGAAATGTCAAATACTAGAGGACGTGCATTTACGGCAAGAAGGGGAAAGTTTAAAGGAGATGTGCAGGGCAAGTTTTTTTTGTTTACACGGAGTGGTAGATGCCTGAAATGGGCTGCTTGAGGTATTGGTGGAAGCAGATACAATAGTGGTGTTTAACAGGCAGTTAGATAGACACATGAATATAGAGAGATATCGACCATGTAGAGGCAGAAGAGAATTAGTTCAATCCAGCATTTTGTTCAGCACAAACATTGTGGGCCGAAGGGCCTGTTCCTGTGCTGTTGTATGTTCTAACTCTGTATCATTTTTAATGAGTACGGGGAATTATTTCATTGTCCACCATGAATATGATGCTCTAATGCGTGGGACATGCATAGTGGTACCCAATAGTGTGCAGTTTGATTGGAGAAATTGTCACAAATATATGGTTGGCAGATGGCGAATGGAGAAGCAGGCCCCTGTAACAAATACTTTAGTGATCAATAAACACCTGAGCAGTTCCAAGGTTGTGGAATCCAGTTCAACGAACTACCCCAACTATATTTCCTTTATGTTAAGAACTCACCCCTCACCATGGATCTCCTTCAGAACCATCACTACATACCCCACCATGATTGTGACCCTGGCACTCCCTTCTACCCATCACCACACCTCAGTCTCAAACACTGTCCAACCACTGTCCCTCACAAACTGATCGTGATTTGACCATCAGCAGTAGATCCTAACCATCCCTTCCTCCCCAATACCCCATTGGCCCAAAGCCTTGATCCCTTCCCACCTCACACTAATTTCTCTCTACTGCTTCCTGTATGTGCACTAGTTTGCAGACTTGCGGATATTCTGTCTGACTTCCTCTGGGCACTCCACTATTGCAAAGGGAGCAGGAGGAAAGGGCTATAAGTGCATTAAACCTGTTTCATTGCCATTGTGCCTTGGGTTTCACATGCAATAAATTTCTGCAGTGGCAAACCCTCACACATAACATGCATTGGCCCAGTGAAAATAATCTTCCAAATGCACCTTTCCCAGTGCTAAGAAAGATCAAGGCCATTGGTTCCATTTATTGCATTCTAAAATGGGAGTTCTAAAAGGAAATTGCAAAAGTGATCCTGTTGTCAGCAAACAGACAAATCCAACTGTCGGTAAACATTCACAAGTTCCACAAAGACACTTCTGTGCATAAACACTGTTGGGGCAGTCTGGGAAGAATGTCTCATGTTTAGATTTGCCGTCGGGAGTGAGTGTACATAGGGACAGCTGGTCTTTACATTGTGAGGGGAAGGGCAGATTGCAAAAGGGGATGCAGGCAGATGAACCGGGCCCCTTACCCTTCTGTAACAGGGGCTGCTTTCTCCACAGATCCACATTTTCATGAATCTACAATGCCACCAGTTCTCTGCAGGCCAGATCATTACTCCTTGAGAATGTCTCAACGCGCACATCCATCTAACACAAAAACAATACAGACAGATGCACAGTTCCCACAAGGGGATTAATTAAAAAACAACAGCTCCAAAATTCCATTCCCCTGACAGAAAGACAGTGGAGAGGGGAATCTTATTCACATCAGGCAAGCCATGGACCCAATCCAAACTGTTTCCACGTATATAACCCACTTTTTTTTTTAGAGAGTCTGCACATTAGCCATCCAGGAAATCAGCATGGCTCCCTGCTGGTCTTCAAGGGAAGTGTGGTCTGTGGCCATGAAAAGATGCTACACAAAGACATGGGAAGACATTCATACCCTTTTCAAGCACAAAACTCACAATGTGGTAACATATTCCATGCACTCTGCTCCTAAAATTCATATTCATTGAAGTCAAAAGAATCACATTTCATAAATAGAGTTTAATGCACATATGTTACCACAGTGCATAATTGATTCAGATAACAAAAGGACCAATTTTTAATTGAGTTCTCTGAATGCTTTGTTTTGTAAAAGTAACACAAAGTTTGTGATTTATAAGCACAACATACATTTCCTAAATTAAGATGGAGTTTAATGAATCAGCTGGAGGGGCTCCATAGGAGAATGTACAATTGTTAATTTGTATCCTGTGTAGCAGCTAGCTACACTGAATAAAGACACAAGACACTTGTTTGAAGTCCAAGAGTCGAATGACCGACTGGGGTGTGCTGCCCCTTTAATAAACACAGTTCCCGCACTGACGTCACACGCAGGTCACGTGACCTTCCCGCGCGTGGGCTCCACTAGCCCAACAAAGGAGTGCCCCGCGCCATCTTGTGTTGGGGCCTCCAACGACGCTCGCGATCGTGGGAGCCGGTTCGTGAAAGGTAAGTCGCCACACCTGATAGTATTAGTTGCAGCAGATTATGGAGTGTAGATTATGGATATTGCATGGTTAAAGATGGTCCTGATGGTACAAAGTACCTAGACATGTGAATGCTTGTTTAAATCATGTGATGACAAGAGAAACACTAGAGACACTACAAATGCTAGAAATCTGGAGCAACACACACAAAATGCTGGCCAAACTCAGCGGGTCAGGCAACAGCTATTGAGGGAAATGAACAGTCGATGTTTCAGGCTGAGGCCCAATCCTGATGAAGGGTCTCAGTCCAAAATGTTGACTGTTCATTTCCCTCCATAGATTTCCCACCTGACTCGTTGAGTTCCACCAGCATTTTGTGAGTGATGGCAAGAGAAACTTGGCAATGAAACTAATCTGTTGCAATGTTCATCTGCAACAACAAAAACAAAATCTGCTTGCTTTCATTCTTTTTACCACCTTTAAAACATATTCAGTAGAAATATTTAGTTCTGGCAATTTTTAAGGTGAAAGACATTTATTTGAATCTTTTCCTTCTCATTAGAATGTAAATACCCCATGATAGTTAAAGTTGTTATCAGTAAAAATCCAACATTCCTAAATGGGGATTCAGAGGGAGAGAGACCCATCCATGACAGAGATACCAGGAGGAACATTAATGTATTACTACAGTCACAGGAACAAGTCTTCCCCTGCCATGTCAAGTGGAATGTTAAGTATGCTTGGAAGGATTTCTGTGGATTTCTTTGTGCTATTTCTGGATTTATTGCAGATTGATTGAGAAGTGCTATGATCACTGAGAAATTCCTTTATCATTGTATTTTGTGATGATGGGGGAGTAGAACATGAACTGGATGGGCCTTGTTGAATTTGTGCTATGGTTTGAAGCAGTAGCATACATGGTCAAGGCTGAACGGGAAGCCAGAAGCCCCCAAAGTTAGGTGGGCTTGTGTTAGCCTATCTTTGCTCTGTGGCTGCCACCATTGGGTTTTGCATTTCCAGAACCAGAGTAAAACCTCTGCTTCTATAGACAACCTTCTGCCCAGAAATTCCAGGCCTTATATATTAGTTACTGAAGAACCAACCATTAGATTGCAACTAGTCACTCACTTCCTGTCCTAATTTCAGGTTGTTAGTAGAAGTATACCCAAAATGAACACACGGAGATCATAAAGCTGGCACAGGCTCCACTATTAATGAACATGGAAACCAATGCAAAATAACACCAAAGAACAAACTGCTGGAGGAACTCAGCGGATCAAACAGCATTTGTGGGGGGGGGGGGGTAAAGAGTACCATAGAATCATAGAACAATACAGGCCCTTTGGCCCACCGTGTTGTGCCGCCCATCAAACCACACAAAAAAAATTTCAGACAGGCGTAGCCCCGGGAAGAACCCAGGGCCGCAAAGTGCATTCAAAGTGTCAATGATCAATGTGTCCTGCAATTCACATTAATTCTCGCAGCTAGCTGCGTTCTTCATCGACACACGAGCTGAGTGATCCACCGCTAAGAGTTGAGTTGTCCAAGAGTAATTGTCAATGTCTTGGGTCGAGACCCAAAGCATCAAAAATTCCTCATCCCCCACAGATGTTGCTCAACCTGCTGAATTCCTCCAGCTATTTGTTTTTTGCTCCAGGTTCCAGCATCTGCAGTCTCGTGTCTCCAAAATAACTTCAAACTTCTCACTATTGTCTGTAGATTCAATCAGCATTGAATTCAAGATCAAACAACTTTAATGTACTTTGAATGACTGAGTCTTCCTAATACTTTATCTCAGTAGGGGAAGAGTTTGGAATTTATAGTTTTAACACAAATGCATGAAGTAATTTGGAGAAAATTCAACAAGACTGGTTTACAACTGATGTTTTTGATTAAGGGCAGAAAATTATTCTGTAAAATGAGGAACTCTTTTTAGCTGTTTAAGCAACAACTGTTTCAGGCAAACTCTAAGCACTTGTGAAGGGGGAGAAAAAAATCAAACTTATGCCAGAGTCTAACAGTAGATATATTTACAAATTATGTAAGCAAAATTTTTGCCTATCATTCTCTTG
>JAUZTB010000017.1:26992015-27002740 GCA_034780895.1 Rhynchobatus australiae | reverse complement strand
GGGTGTCTCAGTAGCTCTTCTCTTCACTCTCTGAGAAACTGGAAGTAATTGGTAATTTAAACTATTCTATCAATGAAGGTACTTAATTCATGAAAGAGCTTACAGAGCTGACCAGTTTCCTTAAAACTGTTATGACACTTGCCAGCAGCTAGTCACATGAACCAATGCTGAAACAAAAAACTCTGAAATAAAAATGGTAAAAGCTGGAATCATTTAGCAGTTATGAGGGGATTCAGAGCTGAACTGTTAACTCTGTTTCTCTTCGAACAATGTTAATAGGATTGATAGCATTGAAGGAAAATCTATGGTCCAGAGACCAATGTTGCATATGACACATGGTACATAGAGTTCTTCAAGTCTTTTCTTAACCCTTTGAAGAATTTATACAATGGGTATATTCAAGATTTTCAATGCAGCAATAATAAATATCATGTCAATTTCCATAACTACAGCATCTTTAACCGAAGGTGTTTCAAAAGAGTACTACCAAACATAAAAAAGGGTTTTATGTTTGAGTAGATGACCAAAAGTTTGGCCAGAGAGGTAGGATTTAGTAATTGCTTTAACAAAGGAGAGGTAGAGAGTTGGAGAGGTTTAATGAGGGAACTCCATATATAGGTTCTTGGTAGCTGACGAGATTACATTCACAGGTAATCAAGAGCCCAGAAATGTGGGCACTCAGATATTGAGGAGGGCTATCAACTGGAGAAGATTATACAGGTAGGGAAATATATAACAAGTCTAGTCCCACTCAGCTTGAAGAAATTTCACAGGAGAATCTTTGGGATAAATTCAGAAATGCTGTTAAAAAATTCAGAAATCCTGTTGAGAAGGCATAGTTAAGAGAAGTACAGATTGCAGAGGTCACAGTGTAGCAACAACAATTTTCCAAATTACTCAACCTTCTTAGTATATTTCATCACTGTGACTACAGCATTATTGAACTTGACTCTTCAGGCAAGACCTGCCTTTCTTACACTACACTTGAATAAAGATCGTTTATATAAATAGTTAGTCCCTTTTCAAAGGTTTATGTCTTTGTTTCAATTTGGATTGAATTCTGATTTTTAAAAGTCTCATTGTGTTTTGCTTAAAATCACAACCATTGTTGAAGAGATACTTGGTAATGAATGAAGCATATCAATAACAATGTATTATAATATGTATTTCTTAGTTGTACCTGTGGATGTAAAGAAGAAAGTTGCTCTTCTATAGTACAGTCAGGACTTCATTTAAACATTATGGCACTGAGTAATCCTACATGTATTGAATATACTGTTCATTTTTTCCAGAAATCAACCAAAGCCATTATATGCATAAATGTCTGCACAGCCTCATTCATACTTGCATTGCTAGTTTACTCAGTGGTACAGACTCTCTCTCTTCCATATCAAGCAAATCTTTGCAAAATTGTTGAAGTGTAATATCTGGCTTATCATTAGCAACACCATGGGGGATCTATTATCAAATAAATTTCAAAAGGTTTTCTCCATTCCTTATATTTTCCTTTATCGTGCATCATTTCCTGATTGAGACATTGGGCAGGCGATCAGTTACACAGAGCAACAAAGGACTGCAGATGCTGGAATCTACTTGAAAAGCACTATGATGCTGGAGGAACTCAGCAACCAGGCAGCATCCGTGCAGAAAAATAGGTGGCCAACATTTCGGGTCAGGACCCTTCTTCAGGACTGAAGATAGGAAAAGGGGAAGCCCAATATATAGGAGCTAAAAGCAGAGCAGTGATAGGTGGATAAAAGAGGGGAGGCAGGGTGGGCACAGGGTGGTGATAGATAGATGCAGGTAAGGGATAGTGACAGGAAGGTATGGGGGAGGAGAGGAGAGCCAATCCACCGGCGGTTGGGTCAAAGGAAAGGAGCAAAAAAAGGGGGATGACACAGTTTCCGCTGATGTTGTTCTGTCATCTGAACAGAGGTTGGTGCTGAGAACAGTCTTGTGGTAGGGGCTCCTTCTGGGAAGGGAGGACTCAAATTGGGGATGAGGACACAGTCTGGGGCAAGTCCTTTTGTCTGAGGTGTGGACCCAGGGTCAGTCTCAAGGGTCAGGGCTCTGTCCATGGCTGAGTCAGTCTGTGGCTGAGAATAGTCTGGAAGGAGGTGAATGTTCGATTTGGTGCTGAGAGCGCAGGTTAGGGTGAGGACAGTCTGTGGTGAGGACTTGGCCTGGGATCAACCTGGGGTGGGGGTAGGGGGGGTCACGGTCACTTCACAGGCAATTCTGTCCACAAGTGAGAGGACAGTCTGGGGCAAGGGTTCAACACCACAGTAATGAGGGGGTGGGGGTCAGTCGGGAATTACAGGCTCAATCCTGGGATGAGGCGTCACTCCGGGGTTGATGATCAGTCTGGGGTTGAGAGCTTAGTGCGGGGCAGGAGGTCAGTCTATGGTTTGGGGTCAGTCTTGGTGAAATTTCAGGGGTGAAAGGCTCAACTTGGAAGTGATGCTTCAGTTCAACTCCATTCTTGGAGATATTTAACGTATTCAGTACCATGACATCTGATTTGCAACATCATGGCATTGAGTGTGATGGTCTTTGACCCATTTGGTTAGGGGTAGGTTATCTGTTTGCATCCAGGGGACTGTAGTCATCAATAGTTGTGATGCAAGGCCTCCCTAAGCTTGTTCCTCTCTCTCCATTTTGGGCTGTCACTCTGGTGTTTTATGCTTGACTCTATGCAGTGGCCTAGCTATATCATGCAATACGATTACAGCATTGTAGCAGGGTGGAACAAAGGACATGGATTCAAAGTAGTGTGCAACTACAAAAGGGAGTATGAGGAAAAACATTTCACCCAGGGAGTAGTGATGAGTTGCATGTGTGGATCACCTGGAGCTTTCGAAAGTATTGGATAGGCAGGAGGGAGACTAATTTGTAGGGCTGTGGGGAAAACAGCAAGGGATTTGGGCTAAATAAATTGCTGGGGTCAAGATCTTAGAGCAGGGCAAGAGGTCACTCTGTTGATCAGGGGTCAGTCTGGGTGAAATTTCAAGGGTCAGTCTGGGGCTAAAGGCTCAACTTGGACAAGGGAGCTAGCATGAGTGGGGCAAATGGCTTCCACCTGTGCTGTAACAATTCCATGCTTATAAGTTAGAAGAGAACAACCTATTTTTATAAGCTTTTTCCCCTATTTGTAATGACATGGGCTGCCCTGAGCTATACTAGGGGGCCTTTTGTTTCAGTGATGAGCTGTGTTGAGCAATACATTGCTTTGGGAGAACAGAAGGTTGGTGGTCAGATTAGTGCTGGGAACAGAATGGGACTGGAAATGAGGGAAGTTAGTGGCGGTGGGTGCTCGTGAGAAGGCATGCTGGTTTAAAAATCAGGAGGCTGTTTCCATTGCAGAATGATTTATGATAGAAAAGCCTTTGACATCAGAATCAGGTTTATTATCACTAACACATGTCGTGAAATTTGTTGCAATACATATAAACTACTGGGGGAACTCAGCAGGTCAGGCAGCATCTATGGAGGGAAATAAACAGCTGAAGTTTCGGGCTGAGACCCTTCATTAGGACTGGAAAGGAAGAGGGCAGAAGCCAGAATAAGATGGTGGGAGGGAGGGGGAGGAGCACACACAGGCAGGGGATAGGTGAGTTCAGGTGATAGGTAAGTTCAGGGCACTGGGAAGCCACCCACTTCAATTCCACATCCCACTCCCATACTGACATGTCTATCCGTGGCCTCCTCTACTGCCACATTGAGGCCAGGCACAAGTTGGAGGAACAACAGCTCATATTCCGCTGTGAGAGTCTGCAATCTGATAGCTTCAGCATCGATTTCTCTAACTTCCGGTAACTCCACTCCTTTTTCTCCCCCACCCGAACCCCTTTGTCTTCCCTTATTCCTGTGGCTCCCTTCCCCCACCTTAATGACCTGCCCATCTCCTCTCCTCCCCTCCCCCATCCTTTATTTCATGGTCCGCTGCCCTCTCCTACCGGATTCCTTCTTCTTCAGCCCTTGGCCTCGTCCCCCTATCCCCTCTCAGCTTATTACATCTTCTCCCCCTCCCCCACCCAGCTACTTCCCTTCTCACGTGGACTCGCCTATCACCTGGACTCGCCTATCCCCTGCCTGCATGTGCTCCTACCCCTCCCTCCACCTTCTTATTCTGGCTTCTGCCCTCTTCCTTTCCAGTCCTGATGAAGGGTATCGGCCCAAAACGTCAACTGTTTATCTCCCTCCATAGATGCTGCCTGACTTGCTGAGTTCCTCCAGCACTTTGTGTGTATTGCTCCAGACCTGCAGAATCTCTTGTGACTCAGAGATGTGTGTGTACAGCACAAAAACAGGCCCTTCAGCTCAATGAATCCATGTCAACCATTGAGCACACAGTTACACAAATCGTGCACTAATCCCATTCTCCCAATCAGCTCCCCCAGATTCCTCCACTCACCTACATAGTAGGTCAATTTACAGCAGCCAATTAACCTACTGAGCTGCATGTCTTTGGCATGTGGGAGAAAACTGGAGCACCCTCTCAAACAACTTTTCATATTATCATATTTTCCTATGATGGAGAAGAAAGCCATTTGTCTCACTGAGTCTATGCCAGCTCTCAGAGCAATATCATCAATCCCATTCCCCCAGAACCTATTGTTTCCATGCCCATCAGCTCTCCCCGAGTCTTCTGCCACCCATCTGCACTAAATTGCAGTGCCCAATTAACCTATCAACCACCAGACATTGGAATGTAGGTGGAAACAAGAGCACCCAAGGGAAATCCATGCAATCACTGTAAGAGTGCGCAAACTCTATACAGACAGCACTAAGGGTTAGAATCAAACCTTGAGGCAGCAGAACTATCTACTGAGCCACCGGCACCCCAACCTAGGCCTTATCCCCTCTGGTCACTGCTGTCTGATTACAGAGCCAGAAGATCTCCTGGGCTGTCATTCCTTCCACCTCATCAACAGAGGTGCGTCTGGAAATCAGAGCACTTTCCCTAATTCATTCTCTGCTGTGGCTTCCAGCACGAACTGCATGCATCAACCATTCCCCTTTAAGAAATGCAGGCATTGCATCAATCAGAACAGCTAGTCATAACTGGTGCAAGACAATCTCAAAACACATTCCACGGCACTGAACAATTTATCCCTGAATAACTACGAAGAAAGAGATAATATTGACATTTAGCAAATAAGAGCGGGTTAATTCTTGGGAGAATTGGGTACGGGCTTTGATTTTATCCCTGGCCCCAGCATACAAGTTGTGTCACATAGCTGACAGTGTGAGCACTGCTGCTGGGAGATTCAGTGAGCGACCTCTGCATTCTTGACAAACAGGGCCACTGCTGGAGGGCTTAAGTTTTTTCTCTCTCTTCTTACTCTCTCCCACTTTCCTGCCCCATCACCCCCAGCTGACAGCGTGCACTGTTTAACCAAGAAAATGGGAAGATAGCCAGCTCCTGGTCTTGTGCCAGTCAGGCTCCTGAAGCATCTACTTGCACTTGCATACTACCACACTGTGCTGCTCACCACAGGCATGCAGTTCAGACGTCTGTTTTCAGTTTTCTGAAATGTTAATTGAGGTGAAGCTATTTTAAATTAGTAACATTTTAATCTAGAATCCGATCACTGATTTAGGCTCACTGATTTCTGGGAATGTTATTCACCCTTAGGTTGAGGATACTGCTGGCTGCGCTTCATTTATTGCCCTTTTCCAACTGCCCTTAGAAGGCATTAGTGGTTCTTTCTCCTTGAATGGTCATATTCTTGTCCTGATGCCTCCATGAAGGTTTCAGAAACAAATGCAGCTTTGATATAGCACGTTTACAACCAAACACTTTAGACGTAGTGAAGGCTACTGTTGTAGTGCAACAGCCAATTTATACACTGCAAGACTCCACAAACACAGCAATATGATAGTGGACTGATAATCTGTTTTCATGATGTTGTGTTAAGGGGCTAAATATTGTCCAATATACTCACTAGAGCCCTTTCATTCTTCTTCAAAATAGTGGACAAGATCCCGTTTGCTTTAAATAAAAATGAGATCTTGCATTTTGTTGCATCGCATTTATACAGTACCTTGTATGGCCTCAGAATGATTCTAAAGCACATTAGAGACAATGGAGTATATGATGTAGCTATTGTTGTAATGTGGAAAACACAGCAAGCTGAGTAGCACACTGCAAGCTCCCACAAACAGCAATATGATAGATAATCTGCTTCAGTGATGTTAATTGAGGGTAAATAGTGGTCATGACACTATGGATAACACACCTGCTCCTCTTCAAAATAGTGTCAGGGAAACTTTATGTCCATCTGAAAAAGTAAGTCTCAGTTTCATACCTCGTCTGAAAGATGTAGCATTTCCCTAGCAGTGCACTGGATTGCCAGTGTGGATTTGAATGCTCAAGTCTCTAGAACATGCAGACACATGGCTAATATTTGATTTTAAAGAAACCTTAATTTGGAGCTCTAGGTTATTGATTTGACAATCATGAAAATGTTGCCATAATTGTTCATCAGGATGGTGTATGGCATTGAGTGGAATTGGAGGTGATTGTATTCCCACAATATTCCTGTTCTTGTCCTGCTGGGTAGGAACAGTCATAGGACTGGGAGGTGCTGCTGAACTAACCTGGACAAATTACTGCAGGGATCCTATGCTAATATATTTTCAGGAGGAGGTATGCAGGGGGATTGGACTTGGTAGGATTTTGAATTCAATGGTCAAGCAATCTACTCTGTGCTGGATGTAACTGGTAAATGGTAATTGGTTTATTGTCAGGTATACCAGGATACAGTGAAAAACTTTGCCATCCATACAGATCATTTCAAAACATAAGTACATTGAGTAGTACAAAAGGAAAAGCACAAACAGAATGCAGAATATAGTGTTGCAGTTAGTTACAGAGAAAGTGCAGTACAGGTAGACAATAAGGTGTAAGGGGCATGATGAGTAGATTGTGAGGTCAAGAGTTCATCTTTGTAGTACAAGACCTTCTTGTGGCTGAAGTTTTAAACATTCTATCAGACTCCTGATTTGAGTTTTACATGTGTTTTGGACGGGGGGGGAGTTGGTGGGAGGATCCTTTGAAGGGTCAGGAGGGGGTAATTCAGTCATTTTAGAGTGGCCAGCCTCTGCCCTGCACATGTATCCATGTGCATCCATGGTGTTGATGTGGCTTCTGGTCAGTGGTGATCTCAAAATGTTGATCATGGGAGACTTGATCAGGTTGGCACTATTAAAGATGGCTGTAGATGTTCATGCCGAAGATGGTTATTACCTGGCAGAATGAAGAGCAGCAGTCAATTATCTGGTCAAACAAGGATATGAGCTTGCATGAGTTGCTTTGTTAGCAAAATTGTACTAATTGGAGCTGAATTCGTAGAACTAGTAACAACAGGCCTGCTCCTGATTCCAGAGGGAAATTCATTAAAGAAATGGTTGAAGATGTTTGCTTCATTAATAACAGTACAAAGAGAAAAAGGTGCTCAACCACAAAAAGTACAATAAAAATTTCAGTGAAGAACCGTATTTGTGTAAAAGACACAATGTTCATCAAATGTTCCATCTGATGGAAACTTCAGGTATCATCATTAACTTTTCAAGAATGTGGAAGAAGACCTTAAAACATAGAAGCAGAATCGGGCCATTTGGCCTATCAAATCTGCTCCGCCATTCGATCATGGCTGATTTATTTTTCCCTCTCAAGCCCATTCTCCTGCCTTCTCCCCATAATCTTTGACACCCTTACTAATCAAGAACCCATCAACCTCTGCTTTAAATATACCCAAAGAATTGGCCTCCACAGCAGTTTGTGGCAATGAATTCCACAGATTCACCACCCCCTGGCTGAAGAAATCCCTCCTCATCTTTGTTCTAAAGGGACATCCTTTTATGCTGGGGGCTGTGCCCTCTGGTCCTAGACTCTCCCAATACTGGAAACGTCCTCTCCACATTCACCCTATTCTGGCCTTTCAATGAGATTCCCCAGTCATCCTTTTAAACTCCAGTGAGTACAGTCCCAGAACCATCAAACGCTCCTCAAATGTTAACCTTTTCATCCCCGGGATCATTCTCATAAACTTCCTCTGGACCCTCTCCAATGCCAGCACAACCTTCCTTAGATATGGGGCCCAAAATTGCTTACAATACTCCAGATGTGCTCTGACCAAAACCTTATAAAGCCTCAGCATTACATCCTTGCTTTTTTATTCTAGTCCTCTTGAAATGAATGCTAACATTGCATTTGCCTCCTTACTACCGACTCAACCTGCAAGTTAATCTTCAGAGAATCCTGCACTAGGACTCCCAAGTCCCTGTGCAGCTCTGATTTCTGAATTCTCTCCCCACTTAGAAAATAGTTTACACATTTATTCCTTCCACCAAATATGCTTCCCTACGCTGTATTCCATCTGCCACTTCTTTGCCCATTCTCCCAATCTGTCCAAGTCCTTATGCAGACTCCCTGCTTCCTCAATACTACCTGCCCCTCCACCTATCTTTGTATCTTTCATAAACGTGGCCACAAAGCCATCAATTTCGTCATCCAGATCATTAACATATAACGTGAAAAGTCAATGCGGTAGATCCAAAGAAAAAAACACAAGATTAAGTTACAAATGAGGTTCACCATTTGGATCATTCAGCTTGTCCCTTCAAAGATACCTACAAATCCATGCCTTCAATCCCATCGCACCTCAGCCATCACACCCAGAGCAGGCTTTAACAACGAATGGAGGGCTTCTCCAGTGAGATCTAAAGGGGACCTGGCTGACCAGGTCCAAAGCTGCAAAGTCCAGTGCATGGAATCATCTATGGGTATTCACCTTAAACTCTATACTTATCTCTTCTAGTTAATGTCCTTCAGGCCACCCACCCAAACCCCTCTCCTCACTCATTTGCAACCTCAATTAACACGCTCTCCACAAATTGCAAAATAGAACCTCCCCCACCAGCAGCTGGCTGTGACATCCCTCCTCTCTCCCATCAGCCCTATCCGACACAACCCTTCCAAACAACTCTCTGACTGAGGCTCTGACCCTCTCTCTCCAGGCTTTTCCCTGTGACCTCAGCCCAACCATGACCAGCAACTTATCCCTGCTCCTCCTCCCACTCTATGATGGCTTTGGACTTCAGGTGCAATAGAATTTTGCAGTTGTGGTGGGACAGCAGAGGGAAGAAGGGTTTCAGTGAATAAAATATGCATGGCTCATTTCACAATGTGTCTTTAGTCCTTTCCTGCTTCTAAGACCATTCTTTTTTGTTATGCTTCAAGAATGAAGCATTGCTAAACTTGTATGCAGTGTTATAGCACAGTCTGACTGCACTGAAATTGCACCCGCCAGTTTTCTCATGGTAACATTCTGAATCCAATCAAAGCACTATATTGTATTTGTGATTTATTTTTAAATCAATTAGCAAGGATAACTTTATGTTAGCTAGGACCTGCTTCCAGCCTGAGGCTAATAATCCTAACTGGCATTCACATTCAGAGAACAATTTGCTAAAATTATTGACAAATAATTTTAAGTTGAACATTTAGCAGCATTGCCACTGTTATAATTTTACCAACTTTTCTGCTAAAATTATTTCTTGACGTTCTGTCTCCTCAGGTTTCCCCTGGAGACCTTGGAGCTGAAATTCCTTTGGCACATCAGCTGTGCTGGGTATTTTACTTGGCGATTGGTTGTTCCTGTCCTTGGAAAATTGAGAAGCAAGACAACCAAGAAAATTGGTCCCTTTGCACTAATATGTCAAGACTGGCATGCTGGAAGTACCAGCCTTGCCCCAAAAGTAAGTGCAGCAGTCACAAGCAAATAAAGATTGGCATTGGACCTACTGGAGAGCAGGAGGGGAAGAGATAAGTTGGTAGAAAGAGAAAGAGGGGAGAAGGGAGGGACAGTGACGTGATGACTAGAAATGGCCCATAGTTTAACATGAGCATAGGAGAGGTGTTCCTCTCCTTTCTGGCTCCACATTCAGTTTTTTTTTTATTTCTTCCAGTTTGGCTGTTACCTGCTGTGAAAACTGACTGCAGCATTAACAGCATCTGCTGTGGTCAGTTGTAATTCATTATCTGAAGGTCGAATTGGCATTTGGCCTATTTCTCATGTAAGCTGATTGCATTGCACTATTAGAGAACCACATAGCACCCTAACTAATATGGTGTCCGGCAACTACTCAGGAAGTAATGAGTGCACACTGCAGACTACTAGGTGTTGGAGGGCAGGCATTCATAATCTCATTTAAAGTCACTAATTCTCATCCCAGCTTCTGGCCTGTCTGTGCCTAGTATGTACCAGTGCCACAAGAAAATGGTTTCTCAGCCACTGAATTATTCTGGTTTTACAATCGAGTTAAGTTTGCCCTGGAGCTCCGGCTTTCAGTTAGTGGAGTACAGCAACCACTTGGCTGATAAAAGGATCAATATGAAGTACCAAGCGCTTTCTCTGCAGAGGATTAAAGTAATGGCAAATACGAAATGAAGTTATGACAGAAAAGAAATCTCAAACCCATGCTGCAGATTTATTGTAAAAGTACTGCTAACTTGCTGATGCCATGATTTCACCCTCTGATGAACTGACTGCCAGCGCCTCTTTCCCAGGGCACCAATGCTCAAACCAAGAGGACATGGCTTTAAGGTGGGAAGTTCAAGGGAGATATCAGAGGGAGGTTTTTTTTCACCCAGAGGGTGGTTGGTGCATGGAATGCGCTGCCTGGGGTGGTGGTGGAGGCTGATACATTGGACAGGTT
>JAUZTB010000017.1:26967297-26978056 GCA_034780895.1 Rhynchobatus australiae | reverse complement strand
TTCCTATCCATGTACCTGTCCAAGCACCTTTTAAATGTTGTTAATGTACCTGCCTCAACCACTTCCTCTGGCAGCTCATTCCATATACAGACCACCCTCTGGGTGAAAGAAGTTGTCCCTCAGGTTCCTATTAAATCTCTCCCCTCTCACCTTAAACCTGTGTCCTCTAGTTCTTGATTCCCCAACCCTGGGAAAATGACTGTGAGCATTCACCCTGTCTATGCCCCTCATGATTTTATACATCTCTATAAGATCACCTCTCATTCTCCTATGCTCCAAGGAATAAAGTTCTAGCCTGCACAACCTCCCCCCATAACTCAGTCCCTCGAGTCCCGGCAACATCCTCGTGAATCCCCTCTGCATTCTTTCCAGTTTAGTGGCATCTTTCCTACAGCAGGGGGACCAAAATTGAACACAATATTCCACATGTGTCCTCTCCGAAGTCTTGTACTGTCTTTAGGCAGTTTAATTCGATTGAAGGTGCTACATATGTAAATGTGAGTTGCGGAGGTGGTGTGAGATTCCTTGTTTCTGCAGCTCTGCAGTTTCTGGCTAATCCTTCTCCACCTTACAGAGCAGCTGGATTCCTGCACTTATGCCAGCCTTACAATCAGTAGTGGGAAACCAAATAAACCTCAAGCCAAAGATCGAGGTACGTTCATTTGTTCGTTCTCTGATTCCCGTTTACCAATCCTCATTGCTTGGAGTTCAGCCAGCTGACTAATGGAATATTCTCCTTCAGTTCAAGGTGGGCAGAACCTCAAAGCCACAACTTCAGGTGAGACTTTCTTTCACAATTCTCTTGAAGATGTTCTCCTTGCAAGACCCCAGTTCCTCCGTTCTCCCCCTTCCCAAGGAGTGTACGTGGGCTCACAGCAGCTGCTGGGTCCTGTGGTCCACCCCACTGTGGTCATCCATTGTCAGATGGGTCATAGAACACAGAACGGTACAGCACAGGAACAGGCCCTTCAGCCCAACACAGTACCGAACTAAACTAAACCTCTTCTGCCTGCACATGATCCACATCCCTCCGTTCCCTGCATGTTCATGTGTCCGTCTCACAACCTCTTAAACACCTCTGTTGTATCTGCCTCCACCACCACCACCACTGGCAGCCTTTCCCATCCATGGACCTGTCCAAGTGTCTTTGAAATGTTGTTGTTGTTGTTGTACCTGCCTCACCCACTTCCTCTGGCAGCTCGATCTATATACTCACCACCCTCTGTGTCCCTGTTAAGTCTTTCCCACCTCACCTTAAACCTGTGCCCTCTAGTATCTGACATTTCCACCCTGGGGAAGGAAATCCCTGTCTATGCCTCTCATAATATTATGCACTTAGACCATAAGATATAGGAGCAGAATCAGGCTGTTTGGCCCATCGAGTCCACTCTGCCATTAAAACCATGGCTGACATTTTTTTCTTTTCTAAACCCCATTCTCCTGCCTTCTCCTCAAACCCTTAACCCCCTCACCAATCAAGAACCTGTCAATCTCAGCCTTAAATGACTTGGCCTCCACAGCCGTCTGGGGCAACCAATCCCACAGATTCACTGCCCTCTGGCTGAAGAAATTCCTCCTCATCCCAGTTCTAAAGGGACGTCCCTTTATCCTGAGGCTGTGCCCTCAGATCCCGGACTCTCCCACTGATGAGAACATCCTCTCCACGTCCACTCTATCCAGGCTTTTCAGTATCCGGTAGGATTCAATGAGATCCCCCCTCATCCTTCTGAACCCCATCGAGTACAGGCCCAGAGACGTCAAACGCTCCTCGTACATTAACTTGTTAGAATGTGGCTAACTCGGGAGTTTGTCCCCACTGCTCCCTGTACTCTCGCCGAAGCCACCTCCTGACTCAGTGGCCCTCATACTGGGTGTAAATGTCCCCTGTTCCTGGACTCTCTGGGGTCTGGAGTCAGGGGAAGCTCCCCCTCACTCTGATGTTGCTACAGCCGTCTGCACTGACATCTGCTTCTTGTGTTTCAGATGTAATCTACGCAACAGTGGCGATGAAGCAATAAGGGGTGGTGAATGGTGAGGGAGAGGAGGCCGCACCATTTCTCTCCTTGGTCCAGGGAGTGACGTGGTCGCTGGTCACTGGTGCTGACATATCTATGGTTGCCAAAATGTATTGTTTGGATGTGAATGACACTGACCCCCTAATCCTGAGAGGAAGGGCTGTGCGTTGTGCTGAACTGCGAGGCCACTGATGTTAATGGCTTGTCGAGTCACTGGGATACTTCAGAAGGCATTAAGTACAAAAAGGACTTGGTGTGAGGCATCTCCCCTAGGCCTTTGCAACCCAAGTGTGTTGAAGTGTCTCTACTGTTGTAGGGAACTTGTGTGCTTTGAATTAGCCCAGGTCATCCACACCATCACTGACCCGACCCAGACCAGTCTGTACCACTACTGACCTGGGCCAAGCCTTACACGCCAAAGTCCAGACTGATGCAATGCCATTACTAACCTGCTCTCTGGACTGATCAATATCATCATTGACCTGGTCTGGACCGGTCTCCCATCATCACTCGACCAGTCAATGTCATCACTAGACTGGTCTATATCATTGCTGCCCTGGTCCAGACTGGTGTGTACATCAAAGGACCAGGCTGCTATTGTGGAATTGGAAAGGGTTAATTGATGATCTGGTAGTTAAGGAGCCTTTTGGGAACGCTGATCATAATGTGATAGAATTTTATATAAAAGTGGTTTAATTCAATCTGAAACTGGAGTTTTCAATTTGAATAAAGCAAGCGTTCGGGGCATGAGATGCTCGGCTAGACACGGGTGAAAGGAACAGCAGTCAACAAGCATTGGCTGATACTTGGGGAATTAATGCATTGTGTACAAGTCGTGTATCTCCCCCACGGCCAAAGAAAGCCCAACAGGAAGAGTGGTCTATCTGTAACTATTCCAAGTTAAAGATAGTATTGGATCAAAGGAAAAGGCTTTTAGAGTTGCCAACAAAAAAGGCTGTGGATAGGGAAACTTGGAATTCAGGAAAAGGACAAGAGGAGGTAGAATGAGAGGCTCAGTGAGAAAACTTCTCTTGTTAAACAGAAAGTTTAAGTTAATGTGGCTTCCTTCAGGTGGAGATGAGGCAATTACACCGGGTAATGAGGAAGTGGCCTCTCTATCTGCAGTGACCTTGCTTCCTTTATTAGAACAGAGGGGAAGTTCGCTGACGATTGTGCAATGTTCACTTCTATTCAGAGCTCCATGGTAAATGAGGCACAGATAGGGTGAATGCACTCAAGTCTTTTTCCCAGGGAAAGGACAGGTTCAAGGTGAGGGGGAATATTTAAAAGGGACCCCAGGGGCAACTTCAGAGGGTGATGAGTGTATGGGACGAGCTGCCAGAGGAAGTGGGTGAGGCAGGTACATTAACATTTAAAAGTCACTTGGACAGGGACGTGGATAGGAAAGGTTTAGAGGGATATGGGTCAAACACGGACAAAAGGGGACTGGCTCATCTGGGCACCTCGGTTTTCACGGAAGAGTTGGACTGAAGGGCCAGTTTCCGGGCTGCGTGACTCTGTCCCTGGGACTAAATCCTGGAAGTCTATCCAACAGTACTGTGGTAGCACCTCCACCTTCTAGAAAGTGATTACCTTCTCAGGGGCAATGAGGGATGGTCAATAAGTTCTGGCTCTGTCAGCTACACCAGATCCCAATGAACAAAACAAACAGAGAAGTTAAATGCTCTCAGCGCAATGGTCCTGTTGACCAATCCGATCACCTCTGTGGTTTCTAGGTCCGCCCCACTGCTGGTTGACTCTCAGGTCATCATCCCAAACATTGTTGCTGTGTCCCAACTGTTCACCACAACCCCTCCGTGCCTGCAAACCTGCCCACTTAAAGTGAACTTTTAAAATTAACCCTTGTTTTCAACCCCTCCCTGGTCTCACCTTCTGCTGACTATTGTACTGACATTGGTGAGGCCAAATTTGGAGCATTGTGTGCAGTTCTGGTCACCTAACTACAGGAAGGATGTCAGTGAGGTTGAAAGAGGGCAGAGGAGATTTACTAGAATGTTGCCGGGTCTTCAGGAGTTGAGTTACAGGGAAAGATTGAACAGGTTAGGACTTTATTCCTTGGAGCGCAGAAGAATGAGGGGAGATTTGATAGAGGTTTACAAAATGATGAGGGGCATAGACAGAGTTAATACAAGTAGACTCTTTCCACCTGGATTAGGAGAGATAAATACGAGAGGGCATGGCTTCAGGGTGAAAGGGGAAAGGTTTGGGGGAACATTAGGGGGAACTTCTTCACTCAAAGAGTGGCGGGAGTGTGGAACGGGCTGCCATCTGATGTAGTCAATGTGGGCTCACACTTAACTTTTAAGAGTAAATTGGATAGATACATGGATGGGAGAGGTCTGGAGGATTATGGGCTGGGTGCGGTAAATGGGACTAGCAGAATAATGTTTCGGCACAGACTAGAAGGGCTGAATGGCCTGTTCTTCTGTGCTGTAGTTTTTCTATGGTTCTATGCAGAATATTAGATTCAAATCATGAATGGGTGCTTGGAAATAGTATCAGAAAGCTGCTGTTATCATGAAACCTTATTCAGAATGAGTCAGTGACTTCAGAAGGGAAAGGAGAAACTAAGGAAGATTGAAATGTATTAATCATCACACACATAACACATTGTTTGGACTTTATTCCTGCACAATCTGAACAAAGGCATGAAAAAATTTAGGATGAACAGGTTAAGAATGACGATATCGGGCAAAGAAATGTCAAAATAAAATATTGAATGTTCACCCTTGAATGTCACCAACAGCGGTTTGAGAACTCATATCTTTATCTGGAGTTCACTGTACCCATTAACTTGGAACATATTTATACACAAGATCATTTTCAGTTCAGGTCTAATCCTAGTACATTCCTGCTGCAGCGACATTCATCTCCGAGTCAATTACGTTTATTGAGTTACTTGCTGGCATGTTTTTTTGCTTTTCTTGTCCATAGTAGGCCACAGGAGATTTGCAGGAGGTATTCAGACATTATAGATTTCCCCACACTCAGCAGACTAGGATTCTGCATTTAAAACAGGAATTTTAACAAAAAACCTAATTTGAAATCAACCGGTAATCTCAAGCAATGCAAATAGATTTTGCTTTGCTTTGGGGAGCTAATGAAACACATCGTCCTATCATTTCTTTGACTTGCGTGGAATCCAACCAACGTGATGAATGAAAGTCCCTTCACTCTGATGGCAGTATGGTTTTCTTTGAAATGAGTAGGAGTAGTGTCAGTTGTGTTCATTATCAATGTGGGTCCCAAATTACAAAATCACAAAACAAATTTAGATCTATATTAGCAAACACTCCAAACACCTGGTGTTTGAAGTAGAAAATTCACATGAGTGCAAATATGAGTCTGTTTTTGGAGGTGGCACAAGGACAATATCGGCTTTACACTGCTTTATACCTAACCTTCAAGTGTATCTTGGTAATGTTGGGTCCATTTGGGGAAACTAACTCAGTGATTATGTTCCTGAACTAGTAACCTGGAGACACATTGGTTCAAACACCAGAATAGCAGGTGGGGAATATAAATTCAATGTATTAAACGAGTTTGGAATAAGAAGTCCAGCACTATTCATGGTGACCAATAAACTACTGGATTACGGCAAAATCTTATTTTGCCCACCCATAATCTGACCCACTGGGTTGGAACATCTGATCTGCTGCTCATGAGCTTCCTACTGGAGAGTAACGGCTGCAACATACGCCATTTGGCAAAACCTTGGCAAGTCCCAGTGGATTCAGCAGTCTCTCTGCACTGCACTGGTCTTATCAGTGACCAGCTCTCCTGTATGCTGATGTATGCTGATGATACTCGTGATAAAGGATCACACACTAAAACTGTTCTTTAAGCTTCACAAGCAAGGGCTGGCACCTGAATTCCCTTTATTATTAATGAATATGAGAATAAAATCAAGTGTTTTCACTAACTGATTAAGCTCTCGGAAACAGAATAGTTATTTACACACCGTCTCCTTCAAAACGGAGTAGTGTCATACTCCTTCTTCAGCCCTTTGCCTCTTCTGCCTATCACCTCTCAGCTTATTACATCTCCTCCCCCACCCCCATCACCTACCTTTCCCCTCTCTCCTGGATTCACCTATAACGTGTACTCACCACTCCCCTGCCTGCATGTACTCCTCCCCCTCCCCCCACCTTCTTATTCTGGCCTCTTCCTTTCCAGTCCTGATGAAGGGTCTCGGCCCAAAACATCGACTGTTATTTTCTCCCCCCCATGGATGCTGCCTGACCTGCTGAGTTCCTCCAGCACTTTTTGGTATTGGTCCAGATTCCAGCTTCTGCAGAATTTCTTGTGTCTCCATATAATTCCATGTGATCTGCAATAAATTTCTGCTCAATTAATCTACAAACAAAAATAAGGCCAATTCAGAGCCCAAACACGAGCTTTCAGCCAATAAAACCCCCCTGTTATTTTCAGCCTCGATACTGGGTGGTGAATGCTGCCGAGGGTTGTGGAGAAGCCTGGGGCAAAGATTGGTATCCACCCTGCCATCACTTCACTCAGAGTCCTCAGCTCATCAGCTGCACATAGCTGGCATCAGCACACAGATAGAAAATATGTCTTTGCAGCCCCTATTTTGGTTGAAGGTCAGTAGATTTAGTTGGTTTCAAGATGCTCTTTTGCATCCACCAATATTTTGTAAATAACTAATAGGTTTCTCAAGCGGTAATGTTCCTTCTTCCTCCAACATCCTTCTCAGACTGAGCCAGAGACCCTGTTCCTGAGGTCTCACTCAGCCAGAAGCCTCCAACTCCAAACTTCTATCACCTGCCTGATCATCACTGCAACCATCTGGTGGAGCACTGCATCTCTCCCTGATCAGTACAAAAAACGCTCCTGGCACTTGCTCTGAACCATCCCATTCCTCCACAGTCCTCTCTACCATCCATTTCCACCCTTTCTCTGCCCCACAGGAAATTAAACATTTCTTCCCCGTATATCATGTAGCCACTGGGTTTGTGTTCACAACATGTGGAGACCCTGTTACACATTTCATTATTCCTGTGTAAGTCATATTGGATCTCCTGAGGGGACATGAGCAGTCCTTCCAGCCAATTCCATCTCCACTGAAAACTGACACAACTTGAATGATATATCTTCACAGAACAAAATTCCCCCTGTCTGATTCCCCTTTATTTGCTGCACCTGGTTATGCAATAAAAAAGCCGATTACCAAATGAAGCAGTGTTTGAAGTGGGCAGTGCTTTAAGTGAGTTATCATCTCCCTGTGTTGAGATGCTATAATTAGACACTTTCCAAGGGCTTTTGAAGGATAATTACTTTTGGTTAAGGAAATTTAATCTCCAGTTTAGAGGCTGCATAAAAGTAAATCCCTCTTTGCCTTGGGAAGTCATCGGACAATGAAAGTCAGAAGAAAGCAGCAGGAAATCCTTTTTAGTGAATGTCATTTATTGTTATGCTTCCTATCATGTAATTTAATAAATCAGGCTTTGTAGTTTAGTCTTACCTCAAACTAAACAGCTTACCACCTGCCCCCCAAGCCCAAAGTCCCAGATGGAACCAGAAACAATGTTCTTCCTTGGTGTGTCACTCACCCAGAGGTCTCCAGGCTTCCAGTGATCAAGATGCACCAAGATGACTCCGTGGAGCTTGGATTGGCTGGCAGCGAAAGCTTGCTGCCATCTCAAAGGACCGGAGATTCCTCCCTCTTGGCATTGCAATGAGGGAGCAGTTTTACTGGAAACCCAGCAATTAGAAGGTGAACAGCTTGACGATAGGTAGGCAACTCTGTCAGTCTGCCCACCTTCTATCCTGGAAAGGTTAAAGCTGGCTGCCACAGCAGTAACTGCCAGTTGGTGGGTCAAATATTCTGCTCCATTATGTTTACTAGGAGCTTCTATTATACATCAAAGTATCCTGTCACCAATTCTCCTTTGATTAAATGTGCAAAATTGTTAAGTTCTAAGCAATATTTAGGTAAGAAATCTCACCAGTAAGAAAGAGGCAAAAAGAACAGCAACATTACTAGACACCTTTCCCATTTTATTACGAAAAATAATGGAAACACTCAACAAGCCAGGCAGCATCCATGAAAAGAGAAAGGGAGCTAATATCTCAGATCACAGATCCTTCCTCAGAACTGGGAAAGAGGGAAAACAAGTTAGTTTTAGGTTGCAGAGAGGGTAGGGGAGTTCTGGACAGGGTAAGGGAAATATCTCCTTGGGGTGAGACTGGAGTTGTCATGGTGATAAGCTGATGCATCTTCCCATATTTTATTAAATTTACCCTGAATATTGGACATCAATACTCAATGATGATGGTAATTCAAATGGAATATATTACAATGAGCACAGATCCTTCTGTGAAGCAGAACTTGGACACTGTGGGTTGGCTGATGAGGAGCTTAGTTAGACTGCTCCCGCCAATAAACACCTGCTGTTTCCACAGTGGCCTCCAGTTGTCTGTTGTTGATAGTGTCACAGAAATTGCATCAACGTGTTTATCGAGATTGATCTTCTGTTTGCGTTGGAACATTATAGAATGAGGTGATAATAATCAGGAAAGAATGGAAATATATGCAAAGTTTATACATTTAAATAAAAAAGCTACACCATGATTGTTATCACCTCATTGCATAATGTTCTTACACAAACAAAGAAGTTCAATTTCAATGAACACATTGATGCAATTTCTCTCTCACTATCACTGGCATCAACAAACAACTGGACGCCACTGTGGAAACAATAAGGTGTTTTTTTTGAGGAAGCAGTCCAACCAAGCTCCTTATCACACTGCTCAGTGTCCCAGCTCAGCTTCGCAGAGGACATGCCAGATTCTGCCTCTAATCAGCAAAATGCTTCTCAGCATCCACTCGGTACTGCCACATTGCAGAGGTTATTTTAATGAGGAAAATTCATTCAGATTAATTCTGATGGTGTAATATATACCCCAATCAATATTGTTAAAATTAAAGTCCTTTCCAGTTAACAATACCTCACCTTCAATCTTTATAGATTACATTTTCAACAAGTTGATTTTTCCTTCCCTGCTCTAGTCCCTCCAGGTGCAGTACAATTTTCAACCAATCTTAGAATGGGATAAGACACTTCCACTACTCTTGCTCCCTCTAATAGTTCCAACTCAACTTGACAGCAGTCATGTAGCTTAGATTGGTAACTGATTAAGAGATCACAACTGCAAGTTTACACACAGGGAGGCACAGTTTTGCCCATATAAATATGTATTACATGTTCAGATTTTTTACAGTGTACATTTTCTATATGGAAAAGTGGCCAGCACCCAAAGTTGCCAGATAAAACAGTGGAAAAATAGAAATGGATTCTACATGCTAATTTTAGTCAGGTCAAATTGTTAATTGAAATTACAAAGAACATACAATGATCTGGAGCTGACACCCTATTGCGGTGATGGAAACAGAATCAATCAAGGCTTTCAAAAAGGAACTGTACAGACGTTTGAGAGCGAATAATTTGCAGGGCCCTGGGGAAAGAACAGGGGAAAGAACAGGGGAAAGGAACTGACAGGATTCCACTGCTAGTAGTTGCCATGGAGTTAATGGGCCAAATAATCTCCTGCTCTGTTGTAACAGTTCTATAATTCCATGAAAGAAAAATGGGGGTAGTTTTCATTTTAAGGCGATGCAGACATTCAAAGCAAAATCTGCTAGATTTGCAGTTTCCAGGCTCTATGTAGAATTTATTCTGAAACAGTACAAATATACTTCAAAATAAATTCAACAGAATCCATTGCAGCTTAATTCTATATTCACTGCTACACATGGTATTTTGTGTCCATTCCTCAGTCACAGCAAACAGATTAATCAAGTTATTGATGCATGTATTGATACACCAAGTCTACAATTATGGCTTTATTTACTACTGTAAATTCAGTTTGTTTAGAAATGCTTCTGTTTAAATGAATATCCTCTGAGTGCAACTCCTCCGTATTAGATTACAATGGGAGCTTTCTTTCAAGAAATGTCATTATTTATGATAGTCAGGAGGTATAAAATCCTGATATACAAGCTGAGCCTCTAAAACATGAATGAGTGTGCAGTGTCAGTACTGGGTTTGAATATATTTCCTGCCTCTGATTAGAACTGTTCTTTCAACAAATATCTGCAGAATTATTTGAAAGTCCTTTGTAAATGTAATAAGTTTACTGGTTGTATCTACTGTTTTGTACAACTACCATTATTCTGATTAATCATGCTTATATAAAATTTGTGTTCATAATTATATTTATATTCAATTATCTGTGTTTATTTTATGCAAGTACTTGACATTTTAAGGTTGTCTCCATTGGGTCCAACACATGATTTCCTTGGATGCTCAACATGTAAACAAGAGAGCAAAGTTCACAGAATCATACAGCCTCCACCCCACCAACCATGTCATTGTTGACCATCAAGTACCTGTCTATAGTAATTCCATTCACCAGCTCTTAGTCTGTCACCTTCTGGCAATTCAAGTTGGGACGGGACGGTTTGTACCTGAACTGGAGGGGGACTAACATATTTGCGGGTGGGTTTGCTGGTGCTGCTCCAGGGGGTTTAAAGTAGATTTGCAGAGGGAAGGGAACCAGAGTGTTAGAGCAGATAGTGAAGTGGAGGAGGTTAAAGGTCATGCAAGGAGTGCATGTTTAGACAGAAATCAAAGGTTTGTATGTGATAGAAATGTTCTCAGGTGCATCTATTTCAATGCAAGGAGGATTGTAGGTAAAGCAGA
>JAUZTB010000017.1:26894281-26911835 GCA_034780895.1 Rhynchobatus australiae | reverse complement strand
CGTATGGCGAGTTTTGTGAGGAAAGAGAGGTAGAGAGACAGGGATTGCTAAAGGAAGATGCATGTAGAAGAGAGATGAGATGACAAAGAATGGTAAAAGTAAGATGAATGAAGCAGAGGTGAGATCTGGCAGTAAACAGAAGAAAAGGAACAGCAAATTTCAAAGTCAGTAGAGGCAACAATAAGACAAAAATAGTCAATAACTCATCCTAGTTTTCTGGCTAGTGAACATAAAGTGATATAATCATTTGTGTTGAGAAAGTGTTTTACTACAGCTTTGAAAAAAATACCAGACTCTGAATGCATTGAGTTACTTAATTAAAATCAGTGCATAAACTTGAATCACATTGAATTGGTTTATGCTCCAGTTTATTAGATCACAAATTTCTAGGGGAGAGCCACGGTACAAGAGGTAGAATTCCAAATAGGTATCTTAACTCATGGTACTGCAATTTACAAATAGCACAGAAAGAGACCACTTAATCCTCTGTGTCCAAGGCAATGTTAATTCCACATTCAAACCAGCTCCCACTCCTCTTAATTTGAATCCAGTAACATATCCTTTTTGAACTTTTGATTTTATGCCTGTATTTCTCTTAAATAAATTTCCTGTGATATACTATTCTGCATTCTTATTAATGATAAATTACAAGAAACTTTAGTGACTATTTTATATTTTTGGATCATGGTTCAGGTTCCCCATAAAAAGAAACATCTCTATGGCCACTTAACTGAACCATTTGATAACCATAATGATTCCTATTAGGTCAGTATTAGCATACAGAAACCTTGACTGTTTAAACTTTTCCAATACATGTAACCTCACTACTGGTATCATATTAGCAATTCTTCAGTACTAGAGGGAGAATGCTCACTGGTCCCAACCCTCTGTTGTTTCATGAAACTGCTGAGGGTACTAAACATTGGGTAAAACAGCTCAAAATTGTTGAAGACCAACTTTATGAATTGCAGGGATTTCACTATGATGGTTACCCACTTTGCACTTTTGACTGAACATGGTTACAAATGCTTCAAGCACTGATTTTGGTACATGGGGATACTCTCGAGGCCTCTGCCTTGCATTAATCATTTAACTGTCCACCATCATTCATGAATAAACATATGCAGGACTGCAAAGTTTAGATTTGATCTGATCCATTGACTGTGGTATTACTCAGTTCTATTGTTCGGATGCAGCATTTACTGTTGAATACACATGTCGACCTGTACAGCTTTTATCTTTGCCTGCTGCTCTGCCCACACCCATCTGTACACATGTTTGACCAAGGGTCGATTCACTGGCTTGATTGCAGTGGTATACTATGTGATGTGCCAGGTCAGGTGTTTAGAGATTAGGTGCTATATATTTCTGCTGTTGCACATGACCCACAACACCCAGTTTCCAGTTGCTAGACCTGCCCCTACTCTATGTAATTCGGCACCACACAACATGAGATGTCCTGGATGCCAGGACAGAGTAAGGGTCTCTTTTACCACCGTTCTCACAGGTAGATGCATCTGCAACAGACACATTGACAATGGCAAGGTCAAATAGGTTTATCCCTTATACAGTACAACTCCATTAATCCAGCATAGTCAGGATTTGAAATGTTAGTGGAATAATAATTTTTACAGTGAACAAGTTCAAAGGGAGTATGGGAACAGGGGCTCCGGCCAGCAGATGGGCAACATGACAAATATCACCTACCGAGCCGTGGGGATTTCTAAATAGTTGGAATAGCAGCTCATCAGTTTTACTGTATTTGTTTGCTCAGTTCCTGCCAACAGACCCAATTTGGACACCAGTCCCCAACAGTTGCTGAGTACTTTACAAAGTTAGCTGGACAAAAATCATGTCTGGATTGATGCCTCGTGGTCTACCTGCTTTAACCATTCCTGATTTAAAGTAGTGCTTACAACTGTTTGGCTTATTTGGCCATTACAGAAGGCAGTTACTAATCAACAACAAATTCCAGATTTGGAGGCACCTATCGCCTTGCATTCCTGAAGGGAACTGATGAACTATTTAGGGCTTTTTACAACAATGTGGTCTTTTTGGTGGTCAATAATATTAGATTTTTTTGTTTTATTTAAGCTTTCAGATTATTAACCAAACTTGAATTCTGTAAATGCCATGGTGGGGATCTGAACTCAAGGCTCTGATTGTTAGTCCAGGTCTCTGCCTTAACTTAAACCACTGTGCCAAAGATTTCTGGATCACTCTTAAATAAAACCTCTTTTACTTTCCCCGTTGTCTCTTCCTCACTATAGCAACCAACTCACAAAATAGCAAGGTCAAAGACTCCCTTCGTCACTCACACATCCGACTATTAGCCCAGAGATTAAAACAAAACTAAGCTATCAACCCTCAACTTGCACCGCTTTCAGCATAGGCATAGCTATGCCAGGAAACCTTAAGTGAAAGCAGCTATGAGCAGAGATGTTAAAATAAGTTGGTGAGATGGCATCATTTTAATAATTAGCTGGAAACCAAATCTCTCTTTCCAGCTGGGTGAAGGAAAAGATGCTTCAAACCCACTGAGGAAAGAAAAATAGCAAGTCAATGAGGTGAGGGCATTGTGCACCCGACTGTACTCAGACTGAGCAGTGTCAACAACGGTATGTCACTGCCTTGCAGGGAACTGTGGCGAAAGGAAAAAAAAACAGGAATTTGCTGCTACAAATCCATCCTTTTCTGAAACAAACTGATGTTTGCTTATGAGTACCTCCTTCCATTCCTGTTCTTTTGCAAAAAAAAATTCAGTTGCTGTGACCCAACTTTTACTGCTTATGCCAAAGACCTTTCATGATAACAGCATACTTATCTTTGAGTGAAGAGACTTCTGAAAAACTTTCCTTTAGATTCCTTACTCAATAATTCACATGTTCTCAGATTTTTCCAATGATCCATAACAACAGGTTTACCTTGAGCAAAGACCAACAAGTTTTAAAATCTTTAGATCAATCTACTTGAAACATCCCCTTTTTCAGAAAAATTAAACACAAGCTTTTGTCAAAGTTATACTCATCATTTCATCATGATTTCTTACTTCCTATCCTCCGTACACTAAAATGCAACGTCCCAGATAAGAAAAACATACAAATGAGAAACAATGATCATTGAAAGTAAACATTAAAGTCATTGCTTAGCTCAGCACATCATGAAATGGCACAACAGCCACAGTAACATGAAAGGTGAGAAAGTTATATACTCAATGTTTCTTTACTAACTGCTAGTTCTCAAATCAACAGCATGTGTAGCAACTCATGAGTAGCAGTTTCACAGATTTAATGGTGCAGCTATAACTGAGAACTACTGCAAGTTAAGGACAAAAAAAAGTCCTTTTGTTAAGGAATTTTGGGTGTTTGCCAATTCTCTTTTGTAAATCTTGAAATTTTTGAACAATATGTCAAATGATGTCCTCTTAAAATGACAAATTTATGAAAAGAACATAACGTAATAAATAGGCACAAACACTCGGGGGGGGGGCAGGGGGGTGTTGGGAAAGGGAGGGAATACTTATCTGATTATTTTATTTCCTGACTCACGTTGTTGCATTTGGTCAAGAAGGATTTTACCAATCAATCGTTAATTTTCTATAGCATTCCTCATGGAAAAGTAATAAAATACAGGAAGTGGAAGAGTACAAGGGCAAAGTGTACATTATGAAAATTGCAACACAGATGGAAGACACAATCTCACTGCTCCCGTGAATGGGGTTCAACCCCAATCTCCAGTGCTGTCCATATGGCATTTGTACATTGTCCCTGTAACTGCATGGATTTCCTGAGAGCTCCAGTTTCCTCCCACATCGCAAACACAAACAGATTAGTAGGTTAATTGGCTATTGTAAAGTGCCCCTAATGCATTGGGACTGAGAATACAGGGATTTGGGAGGGGGGTGATGGTGGTGTCGCTGATAGGAAAGGGATTAGTATAAATGGGTGCTTTGGGTTGGCACAGACCTGGGTGGGGTTAAGGGCCTTTTTCTGTGCTATATGTCTCTATGACAATGAATTAGATGGTAGGATAACAATACAATAAAAGGATAAAGCAGAGAACAGAAAGCACAAAGGGGATCCAGAGAATGAAACAGAAATAATGATGGATGGCAGCATTTGGGGAGAAAGAAATAATTAACATTTCAGGTCAATGACTCTTCAGCACTGGAATAGTGGGAACACAAGTGTGATTAAGTTCCGGAGAAGTGGAGAGAACAAAAGAAATATCCGTAACAGGGTGCTTAGATGATGCAAATGCTTTTGGGAGACGTAAACAGAGGAAAATGAATAAGAGCAGTTGGAGGGAAAAAAAACATGCTGAAATCATCAGATGCCAAACAAAGCAGTTTTGAAATCTGAAACAACAGAATGCTGAAAATGTTCAGATCAGGCAGCATTTGTGGAGACAGAAAAGCTGAGCTAACATTTCAGCTGGATGGATGACCTTGCATGACAAACAGGAAAATCCATCTCTTTGAAGTAGTTGAAAAATATTGAGTACCAAGAGTTGCAAAGCGCTTAGATGCAAGATGAGGTGCTGTTCCTCAGACTTATCCAGGGCTTTGTTGGAATTGGAGACCAATAATAAACAAAGCTTGGAATGTGAGCAGGATGGAGTGTTAAGGAGACAGGCGACTGTTAGATCAGGGTTAACTTTGCAGCCTGAGGGGTTCTGCAAAGAAATAATGCAATTTGTGGCAACACACACAAAATGCTGGAGGAACTCAGCAGGTCAGGCAGCATCAACAGAGGGAAATAAACAGTTGACATTTTAGGTTGAGGCCTGGTTTCTCCAATGAAAGCACCACCAGATGAACACAAAATGCAATACATTAAATTAGAATAACAAGCATTCTAATGCTGCTTCATTCATTTGGATCCGTGATTAGTTTGATGTGGTAGTGTAAAAGTCTTGGCATTCCCTTTCCTGGAATTGCATAATAAAGTGCTGTGGAAAAGGGAATGGTTGTTGACATTGTTGGAATATATCAGGGAAATGTAGAAGAAATGGTCCTTTCAGAATGCTAAAAAGGTGAGGTGAGGGAAAGGTATGACTGGTGCTGAAATCTTGTTGAAGGCAGTGAAAGAAAAATCAGAGAATGTAATTTGTTGAACATGAAGATTGGAAGGATGGAAGATAAGGGAACCCTATCCTTGCTGGGTGAAGGGTGAGAACAGAAATGTCAGAAATAGAGATGTGGTTGTGAGTCCTGCACGTTAGAGGATGAAGGAGACATTTCAGGGGCACTGATGTGTGAAGTTTCCTCATCAGACAAGATGCAATAGAGATGGAGAAACTGTGAGAATGGAATCCTTACAGGAAGCAGAATGGAGGGATGTGTGGTCAGGATAGCTGTGGGAATTGTTGTCTTGTATGAAGATACAGAAATAGAAGTCAGGAAAGTAGGGTGTTAGATATGAGCAATGAGAAAGTGAGAGCAGGATGGAAATTTCATCATCTTTGCTGTAAATTTGAGTCCTACTCAAGTATGCAGCACCAATGCCATCTTCAATTTACAAGAGGCGAGGGTGGACTAAAAGGACTGTTCCACGTATCTCACAAAGGGGCACTTAGTTTGTTCCCATAGCTAAACTTTCATCCAGAGAAAAAAAATTGGAGTTAAAAGAATCATTCAATGCACACGAGTTCAGCCAGACAAATGAAGGTCATGGAGGAGGGAGTCCTCAGGCTAGCCTGGTATGGATTAGACATCCACTATGAAAATGAGCCAGTTAGGACAAGGAAATTAGAATTTGTCAAAGTACATAGAATATGAATTAAAATTTGCAGATGAATTGAAACTCAAAAATATTAAACAATAGGATTTAGTCAAAATTAAGTTTCAATACGCCAAATGATCTGTTTTAACAAGATGAATCAGAAGACAATAGGTATGAAATTGGGACAAAAATTCTAACAGAGTTGCAAAAGCATGAAGACATTAGGGTGTCTATAAAACTGAGAATACAGCATCTTCCATCAACATAAAAAAGGGGCCCTCAGATAATATTAACAATGGAAGAGAACACCAAATGGAAGTTATTTGGAATCTTTTTCATTTTTTGTACAAAGTGAACTGCCTCACGCTTGCATACCCAGTATGTCAATCCAATCAATGCCTGCCAAGATAAGTGAATCATTTCCATTCATTGCCCATCACTTATGTAGATTCTCTAGAGGGTTCATTTTCTCAGAAATTGAAATCAAGCACGTCTGCTGTGGGGTCAGTTTCCAGCTTGGCCACTATGATATTACATACTTTCATGGTGATTTTGCCAAGTGAATGGAAAAGTTGGTGCTGTTTTTGACATTTGCCAAATCACAAAGGATGTTGGAGTGGGAATGAACGGCAATGGACCACGTGATCCCCATCACTAACTGCAGAGCACCATTTAACTGCACATCTTGGAATCATTGTGTGGCACCTGCAGAATCATCAGGCAGAGTAGTGAAGGGCCAGTATTATGGTGCAGGGTCCTCTGGCTGTGCTCTCCCATGAGATTTCTTAACAGTAGAGGTGAGAGGAAATTTGATATACTAGTCAAATAAGTGCTACTGTTTCCAGGTAATCAAGAAAAACTTCTATCATTCAAGGGGCATGGGTAGCATTTGTGGACCATCCATAATGATCTTTGAGAAAATGGTGGTGAGCCATCTACTTAAATCTCCATAGTCCTGCAGATCAGTACAATGAATGTCATTGATTAGGGTGGTCCAGGATGTTGATGCAGCAAACATTTAAGTCAGATTGAAGTGAACGTTTGAAAGAGGTTTTGTAGATTGTATATTTCTCCATCATTGCTGGTCTAGGTGAAAGGTTCAGAATTTAGGGAGCCAAAATACAAAAAATTTATAAATGTGCATTAAATTACAATAAGATCCCTCTGTGTAATAGTGATCAGTTTTATGGCTGTGGTTATTTATGCAGATTTTCCTCCTCATGCAATAGCATTGATGTAGCAAACAATACAATGATCTGAGTATAAATAGAGTTACTACCTTCATTCCTTCTGCAGTAATTTGTAGTCAAATGCTGTTTCTAACATTGTTTGCCAAATATTTTATTCAACACCCATGTTATATTTCCCACCCTCAAGAGCACGTCGCTAAAGCATTTCGTCTTCTTGACAAGGCTACCAAATGCAAAATGATAAAGAGTCATACAAAACAGTCTTTCAGCTCACTGAGTCGACGCTAATCATCAACCACCCATTTACTCCCATCCTAAATCCCACTTTTATTCTCTCACCATCTCAACCATTCCCCCCAAATTCCATCACTCATCCATGTGCTGGGGACACTTACAGCAGCTAATTAATCTACAAACCTGCATTTCTTTGGGATTTGGGAAAAGATAATGGAGTATCTATGATGAAACCTATGTGATCACAGAGAACGTGCAAACTGCACACACTGACAGCACGGGAGGTCAGGATTGAACCTAGGACTGGATCGGTTTTGCAGTGGCTCTACTAGCTTTTCCACTGTGCTGCCCTTATTGCACTGAATATAAATAGTAAGCATAACCATTAACAGCAACTTAAGACCAACAATGGATTTTTTTTAAACTAGCAATGCCAATGCCCTCAAAATGAATAGATACAGAAATTAAATTCATCAGTTGAACTGAAATATAATCCACTGAGTTATGAAATGTGGCCATTAAATTCAATTCAGCCCACACTGGCTTTTTTTTTCTGGAGACAAGAGACTGCATATGCTTGAATCTGAGCAACACACAAAGCACTGGTGGAATTTAGCAGGTCTGACAGCATCTATGGAGGGAAATGGACAGTCACCATTTTGGACCAAGACCCTTCATCTGGACTGAGACAGAGGGGGAGACAGTCAGTATAAAAAGATGGAGGGATGGGGTAGAGCAAGATATGGCAGGCATTAGGTGGGTCCAGGTGAAGGGGTGACAGGCAAATGAGAGGGACAAGAGAAGGAATGGTGTCACAACCCGAGAGGTAATAGGCACAAAACACTGAATTCTCCAGCTTCCAGTAACAACTGCTCCTCCTGATGCAACTGGCCCCCATTGCCATGTCTTTTCCCTCCTCTGCCTTCTCCATCTGCCCATCACCCACATACTCCTCCCGCTGGTTCCCGTGCCCACCTCCCTCACTTTATTCCATGCTACACCTTTCCCAGATTCCATCATCTTCAGCCCTTTGTCACTTCCACCCATCACCTCCCATTCTCCACTTCCCTCATCTGCTATTACCACCTCACCTGGATCCACTTATCACCTGCCAGCTCTTGCACCACCCCTTCCCAATACCTTTTTTTATACTGGCTATCTTTCAGACCAGTTGGAGATAATCAACGTTTCCTTCCATGGGTGCTGTATTACCTGCTGAGTTCCTCCAGCACTATGCGTGAAGCTCTTTTTTCTGCTCTAGATCCTCAATCTGCATTTCTTTCATGGCTTATTTGGATTGTGGATTCAGTAATGGGCAAGATCAGATTTAAAAAAAAATAACAGTATTGTAAATTAAACCAGTTTCACCAGAGTGAATTGTTTAAAAAAGATTTACACCTCCAAAACCACATTGCCCAAGGCTACCAAAAGCCAAAATAACCAGGTTAAAAACTGGAACCCATAATAGGGAGGCACCTGAAGTGGCTTCTCTCTCCACTCCATTCACTCCAGTATTACCCAAATATCCACTCTTGGCCCTCTCATTTCTTGCCTACATGCTGCTCCTTGGCATTATTTTGCAAAAACAGTTTCCACATGCACAATCATATCATCCGTCTTGATACTTCCACTACTAAACTGGCAGACTGCTAATATTGAAAAGGCAAATATTCCCTCCAAGATGGGGAAGAACAGGCTTTGGTTTTGTTGGAAAAAAAAAGTTCCTAACTACTAATTCCATCTACCTTCAACACAACTGAATTAGAACAGCTGCAACCTCTGTCATTTGACCCACACTGTCCAACTTTGTGCCTGCCTCAGCTCAGCTGAGGTTGAAACAATTACCCTGCCCTTTTTTTCCTAAATTAAAAAAAAACAGCTCCGGACTTAAATTCCAATGCATTTCTGGGCAGATTCACTTGGTTCCATTCCTCATAGATCAATCATCTTGAACTCTGAAGTCTTTGTCCAACTTACATTTGTCCATCATCCTTGAACTCAATGGACTACAGCAATACCAATATCTCCATTTAAGCAATGCCTTAATTATAGAATCCTTAACCCTAAAACTCTCACTAGGCTTTTATCTCCATGAGTTCTGTAGCACTCCGCAATAATTGCAGTCCTACAATACCAGCTTTGAGGAACTTACAACCCACCATGCAAGGGCAAGCTTTTAACTGCCTATACACCAAAATTTGCAATTCCCTCCTTACACCTTAATCCTTTTTTATTCATTTTGGGATGTGACCATCACAGGAAGGGCCTGCATTGGTTGATCACCCCAAATTTTCCCTGAACAGCATGGCTTGCCAAGGACTGCTGAGAGTATCACATTGCAGAGAGTCTAGGACTCTGACTGGATAAAGGTCAGCAAATTTCCTTCACTGAGAGAATCAGATTTTGTTTTGAAACGACAACCCACTAGTTTCCTGGTCACTGAAATTGCTGTTAGATTTAAACTCTCCTGTTTTATTTGGCCAAGTTTGATTACCTGCTTAGGTGGCTTGATATCAAAATTGTATTTGATAACGTTACAACATCGGGCCTCAGGCCATTTAGCAATATTAAAGGCAATATACAAAATAGAACCATCTGCTGAATCCTTGGCATGCTTTAATCCACCAAGATAATCTGACAGAAGATTCATTTACTTTTCCTTTAAACCCATGTAACCTACCAAGGACATGAATATCTAAATGTCTTGCCATTTCAAAAAAACATCTTCCTTTAAAATCAGGGTTTCCAAACACAAATGTTCCTTAAAACTTGTATTAGACTTGCTGCAGAATAACAGCATCTTTGACTTATTATTTTCAAATAGCATGGTATGCTGCAACATAAGCAAATCAAATTCCTACCTCTTGATTTAAAAAGGAGTACTGAAACACAGCTACTGTCCCAATTACTGAGACAGCAGCTTCAAAGCAGAACAGTGATATTAAAAAAGGAAAAGAAAAAGCTTCTTCAATTCAACAGAACCAAAGCATGCTCATTTACAAAATTACAGATTTTCTGGTGAAAACTCATTTCCAAAGCTGATCACCTCTGAAGCAAAACAATACAAAAGTAGAATGTTATTGTTACAGTCCAGAATATATATACACAAGATGGTCATCTACATACAAGGTACTTGAATGCCAGTTGAACACTAAAAAGAATTCTAATTACAGATTTTCATACCCTGTTGGTTGACTGTACAAAAAACACTATCGTTTCCCATTATCAACACTCAGGATTATCTGAGAACTCAGCAAATGAGTAGGCATTGAATGAAAATATTACATTGAATTCTGAAAGGCATCACACTTGTTTGTGGTTTCAGAGATATCAATGGCTGTCACCAAAGTTTTCCCCTATTTGGAAATATTTTTTTATTCCTGTTGACACCAGCAATTACTCAATTTTTTCAAAAAAGTATTCGATACACAAGACTGCTCACTAAGAGGCTATGTGGCATATTTACAGCATGCAATGTTAAGGGCAAACATCAAGTTGAAAAAATTTTAAACTGGACAAAAATGAATAAAAGTAAACAGCCTAACATTCAACCTTGGAGGTGCACCTGTTGCAAGAAGCTAATAGCTCACAAATAGGAACGATGCCATTCCCAATTCAACTACTCTGTTGGTAGGTCTCAGTTATCAGGTGTTTTTTTTTTGCTCCATTTAAAGCACAGTTAACACTCAGTAGATCCATTTACATTTCACTTTTAAATATATAGAAGGGAATATTTGTTTAGAGATGCACCAATAAAAGTTGGTATATTTGACCAAGTTGACAGGAAGCCAAATCCTTTCCAAGGCACAGAAATAATTTTAAGATAAACCATATTATCTCTGGTCAAATTTGTGTCTGAACTAGCCCTATTACACAAATGGGTGTAGGGGAGGAAAAGAAAAATTACAATCCAAAAACTTTTAACAATATACTTCAATGATCACAAGGCTGAACTGACAATCTCAGCTTAATACCATGGCACTGTTTTGGGTGACCTCTTGGTTTCCAACTCTCTCATTTGTTAAAAATCTTTGCATGGTACGTGATGCAAACAGAAATACAACCAAATAGAGTTCAGACGCAATGTTAGCACGACAAAAAAAAATATACAAAGTGTTTCAATAGACTTTATTGCTGATTAGCTTTTCACCTTGCTGTTGCTACTCCCAATCAGCAGTTTGTACAGTGGAAGTGCACTAGTAAATACACAAATTCAATCTGTTGGAAAGCAAGTCATACAGAGACTGAATACAATTCACTAGCATTTACAAGTACAGCAGCGCACATTTTAAAATTAACTGATACAATCACAAAATAAAATTTTTCCTGTACACAGTATGTAAACGTATCGCTCACTGCAACTTACTATCCAGGAAATTAAATCCAATTTAAGACTGACATTTTCAGTGCAGGGTCTTTGAAGTTGAGGTTCTATGCTGTCCCATACATGTCACAGCTTGTTAATTATTCCAGGGAATCGTTTAATATGTTTTACCCAAATCCATTTGGTTTGCTCATGCTAATGCAAGTGGAGGAGTTGAGACTTTGTCTATAACTGAAGGGACACACGCGCACACATACACACACTTTGCAATAGCCTTTGATCATCACAGCATTTTTTAATACAGTGGAACTCCGTATGCAAATAAAAATTAAGCAGGAATTAGAGCTTTCCTTCTGGGTTCATTTTTCTGCTCAATGGTCTTTCCAAAAAAATGACAGCTTTGGTACTGTAAATCTACAATGTTAGATTCAACACTTTCACAGATTCACAAAAGGAGTCCAGTCTTTTGATTACCCACCACGATAAACAGGTGTCCCTGAAATCAAAATCAAATGCAACAGACAGAGTGACTGAATCTGTACAGGTAGGAAAATGCCTTTAGCACTAATTGTTTACAATAACTGGTAAATTTGTTGGAGAAAACATTGTACAAAGGCTTTAAATTTAAAAATTCCCATGACTGGGCTATCGGTACAAGATCTTAGAATTTATCCACTCCAGCTAGCAACAACCAGGCTTTTTTTTTTAAAAAACCACTTAACCATTTTGCATAATAGGAGGACTTTTAAACAAATAATACAAATGTTTAAAGCTACTTTTTGGATTAAGAAACAAATCAGTAACTTTGTTCTATTTAATAATTAAAAAAATCTTTAAAACACATCTTCTGAGAAAAGGTATCGCAAACAATTACAAGATGAAAAAGGCAAAAAGGACAAAGATTTTGCAGGAACAAAATATACAAATAGGTTACAAAGAAGACCAAATTTTAAAACTTATTTGTATGACATTCATCACTGAAGTTTGCTTACATACCTCATGCAGGATTTTGCAACAAAAAAAATGGGGCACTGGGAATGTGGTGGAATCTTTCAGATAAGTCTTCAGGCTTCCTAGATGTATAAAGAGATTGACAACTGAATTATCCCAAAATCCTATGTATGTGGAACAGGTCATCTGTACACTTAAGAAAAATGGATCAGAGGAAGGTCAAGAAGTGGACACCACCGAGAATGTCACTTCAAATAACAACATTCTCAACTCCTGCAGAAAATGTTTGCTGATCTCTTAGTCCCAGATGTCAAATTGTCAAATACATTCCACACAAAATAGCTGCTTGTAAACTATTTTCCTATTCCATTTCTTCAATTCTCCCTTTCCCTACTGAAGGCACCAACTCATGCGTCAATTCAGTTCTGCAAAAAACTGATCTTCAAAACCTCAAGTGTCCATGCATTACATTCTGGACAGTGCATTTCAGACTAGCCTGATTTGATAACTAGGCAAAATACATTACAGCAGGGTCAGATGGACAATAGCTAGGAGCAAAAATGAATTTTTACCCCTCCTATCCATAGCCTCAAAGTCCAACTGGGCAGTAAGAATATTACCCTTGACCAAAATTTAGGCAGAACACAGGACTGGCTTTCTGATGTGTATGGCTCAATGTTATGAAGACGTGGTCACTAACTGGCACATTATGAAAATGCTCAAAAAGGCAGCTCTGAAGAATAAGACTGTAAAAGACACACTGGTCAGCATCAGGTAATGCTTTTCCAGTGGTTACATTAGAATAATTTACCAATCTTTTTGAAACCAATTGGACTGTCACAAGCAGCGAGCTCCACTATACAAAATATATAGCTTACTATGGGCCCCCAATCATTCAAAAGACAAGAACAATGCACTCCATAAATCTATTAACCCCCTTCAACAGGTATCATTATGCAAGCATTCTTAATACGACATGATTCTCATTAAATTTCACTTTCCTCTTCATTAAATTCTCAAAAAAATGATATCATAGTTTGCAGTTATTTTAGCATTGTTGTGCAAAACAAACATTACAGCTAGGCATCATTCTACACTGAAAACAGGTTGTAATTAGAAAACACCAAATGATGGCATCCATAATATTGCTCTATGTCAAAGGGCCGACATTAAATGCCATTCAATATGGACTCCTCCTGGAAACTTGATCTTTTTATTAAATAACTCTTCTCCACTGTAAGCTCAATGTTACAATTTCATCTTCATATTACACTATGGAACTATTTTCAATCCATTACTACTTCAACACTATTTGTGCATTTGGAACACATCCAATGTTACTGGAGGAAGAGGCAACATAAGCTTTCTGCAAGCCTTGCATCTAGTGCAGAGATAATCATATGCTGCTAAATGCTAATGAAGTTAGAAATAATTCCCAATCTGCCCTGCAATCATTTGTAAGACAATTGGGCAATTGCAGTATTTAGAGACATTTTATACTTGCTGTATTAAAACTACTGCATTACATGAATTTAAAAAAAACAGGAATCAAAATAAAAAGACTAGTCTTTATCCATTACTCACCCTTGGAAATTTTTTTGCAGTAATTTTATTTTGATTGAGACAAGTCTTAGACAAAGAGTAGTGACTTAAATAGCTACATTCCAAATTATACTATTCACTGTCCACCCATGAGAATATGGGCTCCATCACAATCAATAACAGTCCGAGATGAAAAGTCAGTCAGACTTCCTTCTGCTCCATTCTTTACTCTTGCACGTCACAGATCAAGCCCAGTCCTTCGGCTCCTTCAAGATAACTGTCGACAAGAATTCACCAGGATCCAATAGCCTTGTAAATACCATACAAAATTCTCCAATGGAGTACTGGCTGAAGATCAAAGCCACTTAAGTCAGAGAGGATATTGATTTTTGTTTTCTCCTGATCTTCGGCTATCTTAAAGAGAGAAGAAAGGAAAATTACTGCATCACAAGTGGATTAAAGGGAGGCCGAAAGTAACTACTTGCACTGAAGAAACGTTTCTACAACTGGACTTTGACAAAAAAGTTACTCATATTATACAGATATGCATAGTAAATGCTTTTATAACACACCAATCTGAATCAGAACCAAGCATTTATTTTTTTTTGCTTTCCTGATCCAGAGAAGGAATAAGCAAAGCACCATGCATAGACAATAATTCAGAATCAAACATGACATCAACACCCAAAAACCAGGTAAGGCCCCTCATTTCCCTGTCTGCAACCCTTCTCCCAACCACAGCACTGAGGCAAACTTGAAGCCAGCACCTGAGAAAGTGCTCCCAGATCTTCTCCCTTGCTCAGCATCACAATCTGCAGCATACACATAGTCAAACTTGAAATGTACCAAAAGAACCTTCATATCCCTGACCAATTGTCTTGATAACATTGCACTTAAATCACTGACAGTGTCAAAAAGACCTGGGTAAAATACCAAGGCAGGAGGCACAGCACAACTTGACCTAGAACAGAATATCTTAGCAGGACACAGACCCAACTCTGGCCCAACAGTCAGATTCCAGCAGGTGCAGGTCAAATAACCAGGTTCCACTGCCAAACTTCAATGAACTGTGGAAAAAAACAATGATAAATGCAACTTTTATCCATTAACAATCTAACACCAATATTCAACTAAATTTATACACGTAGAATCCTTAATCTTGTTCAAACCTTTGAGTCTATTTTAGAATTACTTGAGAAGAAAACATCCTGGCCAAAACAACTATCCAAGGTTTCAACTCAAGGTGATCGAGAATTTTTTTTTATTCACTGCATTCACTTAACAGGACATGTGTCATTATCTTAATATCTCACCCAAGAGTCTGAAGTGCCTGCTTGTTGATGGCTGACACCTTGAATGCTCTCATTAGAAAGGAGGGTCAAAACAATGGAGGAGATTCTAAGGATTTGAAAAACGCCCAATTTAAGACCAGCATAGTTTTAGTTAGAGAAGTAACAAGGAAATGACAGTCCAGCAAAGTAAGCTTTGGTTATAGGAAGAAGTTGATGTTTGAAAAAATTATACGGAAAAACTGAATTCCAAGAATTGGTAAACATTTGCTAAATATGCACAAGTGCATTAGTTGTTGGATGTACTCCTTTTTGCACATTAGTTCTGTTGACTTCAGTAAACCACAAGTGTGCTGTAGCAAGAGCACTCATTCACACATTTAGTGGTATTACCTGAAGTCTAGTTTCTTTTCCAGAGTCTAAGTGCATGCAAGGTCTGAGGATGATGCCAGTTGAGTAATTGCAAGATTTCTGCTATTTTAATTTGGGGATAATAAGCAGCTAGCAGTTAGATATCAAGTTTAGGATAGACAAAGGAATAACCAGTTGGCCCAAACTATGGAAAAAACAATACGAACTGTGCAAAGAAGTCAGTGTGGCAATAAGGAATGGAAAGGAAATTTTGGATATACGATTGTAACATGCCGATCACAAAAAGGCATTCTAAAATCACAGAAGCTAAATCACACACCTATCGTCAATTTACTATTTATTAACCAGTGTTCATCTACTTACAGTACAAATCCAAGCTGTTGCTGCTGTACAAGGCATTGCCTAAACTGTATCAAGTATGGCGTGCTATTCCAGCTACCCGATTATAGATGCCCTTAAACATTCTGTATGCCTCTAATCACCCACATTGAAATATTTTAAATATCTTCATATGTTAAAGATTAAAGTGAACTGTAAACATTTCAAATGTTCACATTTAAAAACACTGCAATTTAGAGAAAGGTATGGGTATAAAATTATATTTTGAGAAATTCAGGAAAGCAAAACTTCCATTTAATCATTTTAATTTCCATGCAAAGTCCGCATAAATTCCTTTGGAAACCAAACCAATCAACTTGGCTAGACAGTATCTGTCTGAATCACCATTAGATGAATAATTTACTTAGAATCCTCTGTAAATATTGTCAAGAGCGAAAGATGGTTTTATACATAAAAATATCCTGTAATTTCTACCATTTAAAAATTAAAATTCTTCCAATACTAAAAACAATACTAAAATCAACTTGGAGGCTCATCAGCATGTTTCAAATACTGTAGGAAATATTACATGGAATATTTAGACTCATTATAGCAAATGTGACCTGATGCTCTCCTGTAATTTTCAGAAGATTACAAGTCTACAGTTAGAATAAGGCAAATAGACTAAACAGCCTGGCTGCGGTTGGTCGTGGGCTTATATGAACCCGGCTAGACCTTGGATGTGGCAAATGAAAGATGATGCCAAGTGTGCTAGGGTACCCCAAAATTATGCTAGGGTACCTACCCTCCAACCCTACCCCATGGAGACCTGGTGCAGGACTAGAATCCCCATTAAATGAGGATTTTCAAACTGTGGATTGGGAAATACATTAAAAAATGTTTTCATTGAATTATTTTATTATATAGTGAGCTACGTCACACTGACTAGCTCTTAAATGGATAAAGGTGTTCAGGGCCCTCCAGAATTAGAGGCTCAGTAGGCTGTCGTCCAACTCCTGGAGTGTAAACTTAACTAGGCCTGACGTGGAGGAGTCTGTTAAGACCAGGCAAACAGAAGCAGCAGACCAAATCCAGCTCGACCAACTATCCAATGATTACCGTCTGTTACACTTCTGAAGCAGCATTCAGGTTTTCAAATCAGCTGCAAATCTAAGGGCTAATACTTTTTAAATTGACAGCTTTGATGGGAACAGATTTATCTACACATTGTTAATAAACAAAGATGTACAAACTTGCTAACCATGGGCAGGTTTAAGAAAGTTTTGGCAGGTCAATGAGCAACATTTTACGAACAAAAGCAAGGCCAAATTCATTATAATGTGATGGTCTTGTTCTTTATGAAAGCAGGACATTTTCCCCAAGGAAAAGATTAACGAGAACTTCAACATATAACATAGCACTAAATAAAGCATTGATTTCTATTGGAAAAATAATTGGACCTCAGCTTTAAAATACAGATAAGAATAAAAAAATATTTTTGTCTCACATAATTTTTACAATTTACATTTTTTTTAGATTTGTTGCTAACCCTTCATTTCAAATATTTTTCAAAAACTATTCAGTTGAACAATAAAAACTCAAATTCAAGAT
>JAUZTB010000017.1:26652648-26666644 GCA_034780895.1 Rhynchobatus australiae | reverse complement strand
GACCAGCATCAGACTCAGAGAAATACATCTGAAGCATGCAGTTACAATGGTGTAGCTAAATGAATGAACTTTAGGCTGAGAGCTGGTTGGTCACCCTCCCATGACACTTTCCACCCCCATCCCTCTCAACACTCACTCAGTACTTCACTGGAGTGTCATCTTAAGTTATTGTGCTCAAGTCTCTAGTGAGATGTAATCCATAAACTTCAGAGCAGGAAGAGTGCTAACTCTAAACCACAGCTGGCATCTAGAAAGTTTAGCTTCTTCATCTTTAATACTTCATTTAATATGAGATATAGCCTCTGCTGCTTCTTTGTGCCTGTGAGATTCTGTATTTCATGGATGCTGTGATCCTCAGGTCACAGGGCTTGAATTTCCAACCTTTACAACAATGTTGACACAGCTAAGCACATCACAGAAGTGAGCCTCCCCTCTATGGACTCTGGCTGCTTTTCTGAGGCAGAAGTGTAGATAATGTAATTAGCACCCCTCTCACCCTGGACATTCGCTCTTCTCCCCCCTCCAATGGGCAGAAGATACAAAAGCCTGAAAGCAGGTACCACCAGACCCTAGGACAATTTCTATCCCACTGTTATAAGACTTTTGAACAGCCCTCTTGTATAATGAGATGGACTCTTGACCTCAAGATCTACCTCATCATGGCCTTGCACCTTATTTTCTGCCTGCACTGCACTTTCTCTGCAACTGTAACACCATATAATGCATTTGGTTATTGCTTTTCCCTTGTATTACCTTGATGTACTGATGTGGTAACATGACTTGTATGGATGGCACGCAAAACAAAGTTTTTCACTGTACCTTGGTACATGTGACAATAATAAACCAATTAAAATTACAAATGAGCCACAGCTAATGCTTAGAATGAAATAGAAAATGCCCAAACTAATAAACAAAAATGCTTTAAACATTTTTTATCTTTAATAGGGAGCAAAGAATGGGAGATTTTTTTTCCCTCCTTCCTGTTTCTGATCTCTTCCACATCCTTGATGAGCAATGGTGGGTGCACTGCCTGTTTAAATACAAACAAGCTGTCCTCTAGTCACAAGTGGGTCTCCTTGACTACAACATGGGAGGAGTTGATGAAAAGTGAGAGAAGACAGAATCGAGCCAGGATTCAGAGTTCACTTAAAAGTCCCCCAAGATTTCATAGCCAACATAAAATACTAGAAACTGAGTCAAATACCAGGCTTACTTATTGTTCTTTGATGTGTAAGACATGGTAACTGGTTAATTGTCTGCCATAAGCTTGCACGTAGCCTACTTTGAGACTCCTTACAGTTTATTCCTGGTATCTGAAGTTCAAGCTACTCAAGAGCACTAATCTTCATATATCTTCCATCGTACATCTATTTTGGTCACAGGATGTGATGTAACCCCAGCACCATGTGGTATTCTCTTTGTCTTCAGAATGGTAGAATCTAGATTTATCTAATTCTGTACTGATCTCATTAAACCTCATCACTTAAATATGCAGGTTTTTCTCTGATTTTAATTTTATTAAGGCCACAGTTGGCACGTGCCTTTATTAGAGAGTACTTCAATTGTATGACATTTATCCTTTTGCTTCGAATTGTGATGGTAGTCTGGGTAACAGCATTTCACCTTGTGTCTCCCTTAGATGACTGACTTGGAAGGATGTCCTTTGTCTGGACAGGGCTGTCAACTATATACTATGATGCATGAAAGGCAGGATGTACGAATTTAAGCTAATTTAGCCACTTTCACCTAATCCTTAATACCAAAGTTATTGTATTTATATTACTCATTACATTGTTATCACTGAACTCAAACTCTTGAACTCTCCAACTTCACTGATTTATTAAACTCATCTCTTTGTTCTCAGCCTATGAAATGTATATTGTGTTGCTATAAGATCAGAAGAATAAAGCTATGAAGACAGCATCTTCTACAAAATGAGAAATGCAGTGTGTATTTTGGTATTGTGAATTAGTGCGAAAATACTTGCTGGTTGAATGCTGCAATTCGAACTATAGGTAGATCATGTCTGCAATGGAAGCACCTTCAAAGAGCAACAAATGGCAGATGGTGGGAAACAAACAGAAAAAAGTTGGATATATTCAGCAGGTCAGGCAGCATCTGTGAAGAGAGAAACAACATTAATCTTTAAAGTCAGTGATCTGATGAAGGGCCATCAATCTAAAATATTGCTGCTCTCAACAGATTCTGCCAGAAGTGCTGAGTATCTGCAGTATTTTTTGTTCTTATTTCAAACCACCAATGTGATTGATTCTTAACTGCCTCCTTAATTCTGGAGCAATTAGAGATGGACAGTAAACAATGGTGTTGCCAGCAACATCCACATTCCATGAATGAATGAAAATACTATTATGACTCATAATTTCTTTGATTGTCTCAATATTTTCAAATATTTGCATCACAGCTTCTCAGGCCCTTATTCCTTGTCCACATTCTGTTCCTGAACTTGTATGTTCATGGCAGTTTTCAGATATATACTGATACCTGGTTCCATCCCTGCATTGTCACTTTTGCCTCAGTGATCACCAAGATGCTGTCAAATAATTTGTCCATCATTTTGCTGTGGGAGAGAGAGAATTACCTCCCAACTAATTGCATTGCTGAAGCCTCTCTATATGCTTACTGCAAAATCTCTTAATGAAAATCCATTTGTCCTGCAACCATTCCTGATATTCTTTGAACATAAAGGATGACTTCTACAAAATTGCTTTTATTTCATTGGCGTGACTACTTAAAACATTCATGTATTTTTAAGTCCCTGGCTTAGAAATTCTCCTGCACTTGGTAAAGCTGCATTAATCCAACAATGCACAGGAAACCAATGCATGGTTTGTGCAAAACTTGACAGTGCACAGGTCTTGTGTATTTAAGATCCACAAAAAGTTCTTTATTCCAATTTCTCTGGGGGAGATCGGTAGTTTGCAAATTGTTGGGTTGTGGCAGGTGAGGGTATGGGAGGTGGAGGCAATCATTGCAATATATCGAGGAACGAGAAGGGGAAGGTAAGAGGTGGATCAGAAAGAACAAAGGAAATGATTGGAATGGTGTGGAGACCAAGAAAGACTAAATTACACAAGTGAAAATGGTGCCCAGTGAGAGAGGGTGGTGAAGGCTTGCTAATTGCAACTGGTCTGTCTGGAGGAGATTCAACTAGAAGAAGCTGAATGAGGACAGGGGAGAGAACTGTGAGAAACAAAATGTAAAACACCAAGCTTTTGCTGGAAATCTAAAATAAAAGAGAATATTGTAAATACTCACCAAGTTGGGTAGGATCTGTGGAGAGGGTAATGCAGAGTTAACATCACAGGTTGACAACAAATTCTGATTCCCGAATTTGTTGAATCCTCCATTGAATCCTGATGGCTGTAATGGAAGGTGAGATGTTATTCTTCAAGCTTACATTGAGCTTTGTTGCCCAAGACAGATGGGTCAAGTGTACGTGGAATGAAGAATTAAGGTGGTAGACCACTGGAAACTCAGGGTCATCCTTGTGGATTGAACAGAGGTACTCTGTAGCACAATCACCCAGTTTGCAATTGTTTTCCTCCAGTGTAGAGGAGAAGGGGAACAGCTGCTGGTGGAGATGGAGAAGTAAAGCAGGAGGTAATGGAGGGAAAGATCCCTTTACAATGCTGAAAGGGGAAAGGAGGAGGAAAATTTAACAGGAGGTGACATCATGTTGAATGCCATAGAAATGATGGATGATGATCCTGGAGGCTGGTGGCTTGGAAGGTGAGGACAAGGAGAATCTATCTTTTCTCTATGAGGAAGATAGGTGAGACCAGATGTGCAGCAAAAGGAAGAGATGTGTTTGAGTGCCCTCAGAAGGACTGGCGTGAACAGCATTATCAGCAATGAGATAACCACATGTGTTTTTAGTAATGTTGGAGGATGAATGGATGTTGCTCAGGATACCAAGCAAACTTGCCTGCGTTATTTTGAAATGACACCATTGGATCTTTTGTTGTCCACGTGAGAGAGCAGTGCCTGCATTCAACTAACATCCCAGATTACAAATTGGAGCAGTCAATTAAAACTGAGGTCATAGCAACTTCTCACAGAGGATAGCAAATCTCTACGCTGGAGGGTAGTGGAGTCTGGACCATTGTGGTATTTGAAGAGGGAGTAAGTAAATAGGACTAGTGTATATAGGTACAGAGGTTGGCTTGGACATGGAGGGCTGAGGGGCCTACTTCTGTGCTGCACGACCCTGTGATTCTATGACCATAACTTTTCAAAAGATCAGCGAATTGAAGGCTATAGGGATCTGGCACAGAAAAGGAGACAAGTCCTGGGCAGACTAACCTTGATTGTGTTGAATGAGGGATTGATTCCTCGTTTGGCTAATCCAGCTTCCAATGTTCTTTGAGGAAGGTATCTCTAACAATGCAGCATTCCCTGAGTACTACTTGTGAATGTTGATATAGATTTTCATACCCAAATCTCAGGAGTGGGACTGAAGCCAAGAACCTGTTGACTTGGAAGTGAGAGTGTTGCCAACTGAGCCACAGAGCATCACAGAGCAGATGAACAACTGTAGTAAATTGGACTGAGGGCAGTGCAGTCTTCTGGAAATCACGATCAGTGCTATTTCTAGCTCTGTTGTAATACAACTTTTGATCTAACAGAACCAAAAATACAGTTGTACAGAACATTGCTGATAGAGCTATATAGTTGCAACTGTTTTATATTCATCGATGAGTCAGGGAGAGCACTTTATATTCATAGAACAAAAACAGCCAGTTATGTCCTGCTATATCAAATCATATGGACAGCACCCTGGGTTCATGCCCAGCATTTGAATGCTGTGCAAGAGTGACAGTAATCATAACTGTGGAGCCTCCCTCATTATTTCATGAGACACCTGTCTTTTGCATTGTATAAATTGATAGCCTGACTGCTTGCTGTTTCAGTGCATCTCCTGTCACAGGCCTTTTATGTGTTTTGTTCCCATGGGGATTGGTCTCGTTTGCAGGCAAGTATTTTGTACATTTAACGTGAAGGTTTTTAACTTGTACTTATTTTACCAGTGCATACACAGTCACAGATATGTATGAATGCATGACAATATGTGCATGTGCACAGCCCCACACAATGTTAGTTTTATCTTTATGGGGTCCCGCTAATGTACTCTGGCCTTCCTGTCCCACGATGGTCCTGATCTTGCCAGCTTCCTTCAACCTTGGGCCTTGGACAGTTTGCAACCATACTTCCCAAAACCTGGAGCTGATCATGATTTTAGTCCTCTGACTTTTTTTCCCTTTTGAAATGGGGAATAAGATCCTGGACAATCTAATTTCTATTAGAATTGGGCCCCTTCTGCCTAGCACCGATTGGTTTTACATTACTTGTTTATCATTACACAGAACAGTACAGCACAGGAACAGGCCCTTTGACCCACGATGTTGTGCCAAACTAATTAAACTAGTAATTAAAAGCCTACTAAACAAATCCCTTCTGCTTACACAAGTCCATATCACTCCATTCTCTGTACATTCATGTGCCTATCTAAGAGCCTCTTAAATGTCCGTATTGTATGTGCCTCCACTACCACCCCTTGCAGCACATTCCAGGCACCCACCACTCTGTGTTTACGAACAAACTTGCTCCGCACATCTCTGTTGAACTTCCCCCCTCACCTTAAATACATGCCCTCTAGGATCAGACATTTTGACCCTGGAGGAAAAAAAAAGATACCAGCTGTCTACTCTGTCTGTGCCTCTCATAATTTTATAAATTTCTATCAGGTCTCCTTCAGCCTCCGCCACGACAGAGAAAACAACCCAAGTTTATCCAAACTGTCCTCATAGCACATGCTCTCTAATCCAGGAAGCATCCTGGTAAACCTCTTCTGCACGGTCTCCAAAACTTCCATATCCTTCCTATATTGGGGCAATCAGAATTGAATACAATACTCCAGATGCAGCCTGACCAGTGTTTTATAAGCTGCAACATAACTTCCTGACTCTTGAACTCAGTGCTTCAACCAATAAAGGCAAGCATGCTATGTGCCGCCTTTACCACCTTATCAACCTGTGCAGCCACTTACAGGGAGCTATGGACTTGAACCCCAAGATCCCTCTATACATCAGCACCAGTAAGGGTATACTTTTCCTTTAGATTTGATCTCCCAAAGTGTAACACCTCACACTTGGCCAGATTAAATTCCATTTGCCATTTCTCCACCCATATCTACAACTGATCTGTATCCTGTTATATCCTTTGGAAATCTTCTACACTATCCACAACACCACCAATCTTTGTGTCATGTGCAAACTTACTAACCCACCCATCCATATTTTCATCTAAGACATTTATATACTACAAACAGCAGAGATCCCAGTATGAATCCCTGCAGAACACCAGTAGTTACAGACCTCCAACTGTAATAAGTCCCATCTACCACTACCCTCTGTCTTCTATGGGCAAGCCAATTCTGAATCCAAACAGACAAGTCACTGTGGATCCCATGCATCTTAATCTTCTGATTAAGCCTACCATGAGGGACCTTGTTGAATGCCTTCCTAAAATCCACGTAGGCAGTATCCATTGCCCTACCTTAATCAATCACCTTCATCACCTCCAGTCAAATTAATAAGACATAAGTTGCCCTGCACAAAGCCATGCTCATTGTCGCTAAGTAAGTCATGTTTTTCCAAATGGCTAAATGTCCTATCTCTAAGAATCCTTTCCAATAGCTTCTCTACCACTGAAGGGTGATTCACCTTTCTATGATTTCCAGGATTGTGCCTATTTCCCTTCTTGAACAAAGGAACAACATTAGCTATTCGCTGGTTCTCCCGGACATCACCTTTGACCAGAGAGGAATACAAAAATCTTGGTCATAGCCCCAGCAATCATATCTCTTCCCTCTCTCAATAACCTGGGGTATATCCCATCAGCCTCTGGAGACTTTTCCTCCTTAATGTTCTTCAAGAGACCCAACACCACTTCTTTCTTTATCTCAAAATGCCCTAGCATATTGGCATGCTCCACTCAGCATCCCCCATGAACTTCTTGATGAATACTGATGTAAAGTCCTCATTAAGGACCTTGCCCACATCCTCCGTCTCTAAGCACACATTCCCTCCTTTATCCTTGTGTTGTCCTACCCTCTCCTTAGCTATCCTCTTGGTCTTGATGTATTTATCAAATGCCTTGGGATTCCTTTTAATCCTACTAGTTGCCAAGGACCTTTCATGACTCCTCCTGGCTCTCCTCATTCCCTTCCTGAGTTCTTTTCTGTCGTCTTTAATTTCCTTAAGGGCCCTGATCAATTTTGGATTCCTAAACCTTACATATGCTTCCTTTTCCTTCTTGACCAAAATCTCATCGTCTCTCTTCATCCTGGTTTTCCTTACTTTGCCATCCTTGTTATTGTATACACAAAAACAGAAGGGAATAGTCTGCAATATCATTGGAACACTGTTTATAGGAAGAAAGAAATATGGACAGTTCCTGTTCAGTAGAGTTGTACTGGGTAAAACCTCTTTATAAACACAAGGCAAAAGAAAACTTAATTACATATGCATCATATAAAATTCTTTCTATTTGAATATTCATAGATTGTAAGGTACAAGATGAAAGAGGGATTCTTGGGAAGATCATCAGCCACTAAATCTATTCTAGCATCTGCAGAGTCTCTTGTGTCTCTGTGTAGCCACTAAATCTAACCTGGCCCATGCTTATACCAATAACAGAAGTTCTGATATACCTACCAGTAATGATTGAAGGCAACTACATATGTGTGGTCTCAGTCAACTGAGAGTCTGTTGTAAGAAAAATGCTCTGTGTTTATTTTCCAGGGAACAATAAAAAAAGTTATTACTGCACTTCCTGTTCCATAATTCTTTCCAAGTTCCTCAGTTCTGCATCCAGCCTCCCCACAATGAAATAATCTCCAACAACTAAAGAGCAACACTACAGCAAGTCTTATAATACATAGTAGGAAAATAATTATTATAAGTGAAAAAAGACTTCTAAAGAGAACTTCCATTTTCCTGATTTCTCTCCTTCCATGAAGATGCATCCACAATTCCAATCATCTTAATGGTAGGAGAGTGTTATGATGAGGGGTGCGTGTGACAGGACTCACAATAGAAACAAAGTTGCTTAGTAATTCAGAACCACCCAGCTCAACATAAAATGTACTTCTCAATGACAGTCCAACTTCCTTTAGAATTGTGCCCCTTCTATCTGAGTATAAAATAATGTGTTTGCACAGACATAGGAGGAATGCTTTTAGTAAAGCATGCCTTCTGTAAAATTTCCTTCTCTGTTAAGAAATATTTACAGTGATTGGATTAAAAAGTGATGGCTTTAATTTTAGAGTGGAAATGTCACTCTGACAGACTAAGTAAGCACATGGACATAATTAGGCCTCTTCCACTATTTAAATGAGATCTGCTTCCTCATTTTCATCTTTCTGTATTATTCTCTCAATTTCCTTGACTCCCAAACATCTATTATCTGTGGCTTGAAGATAGTTGATGACTGAGCATCCATAACCTCTATGGAAGAAAATTCCATAGATTCACAACGTTTTAAGGAAAAAAATCCAACATGTCTCAGTCCAGATCAACCAGTCCCTTTGTTCTGATATAGCGACACCCACTTTAGAACCCCCCGCCAGAGGAAACACCCTTCCAGCTTCCACCCTATCAAACCCTTTAAGGTGATATTTCGGCTTTGTCAACTCAATCACCTATCCCAGGTATCATCTTGTGAACCTTTGTTACATTACCATCCTGTGAGACAACATATCTTTCCTTAAGAGACAAAATTGTACTCATCACATTTGGAGCACAAAGGCCCTATATTTAATAATAAGACTTACTTAAGCTTATCCCGCCAATCAATTTTTGTAATAAAAGTTAATATACATCACCTTGCCTAATTGATTGATGTCCCTACAAGTTAACTTTCTGAATTTGCATTATTAGAACCAGATCCTTTTAAATAATACTTTTCAGTTTCTTATCAAATTAAAAAAATTCTGTTTTGCCCATTGAAGCTGATAACCTCACATTTCTTCATATTAGTATTCCATTCGTCATGTTCTTGCTCACTCACTCAATTAATCGATTTCCCTTTTCAGCTTTGCATCCTTTTCACAGTTTCCCACCCAGCTTTGTATTTTTGGCTAACCAGGATAGATTACACTCTGTCCTTCAATCTGAGTGATCGATATAGAGCAGAGGCCCATGCATGGATCATTCTTGTATCTCACTGGTTGCAGCCTCCAAAAGATGATGTGTTTATTTATACACCATTTTCTATTAACCAATCCTCAGTCCATGCCAATACAGTCTCATAAACCTTTGTTGCAGTACCTCATCAAATGCATTTAGAAAAATCAATATGCACTGCAATCACTGGTTCCTTCACCACTCTGCTAGTTATAATTTCAAATCCTCTAGCTTTTTGTCAGACACGATTTTCTTTTCTGTATTGATTCTGCCCAATCATCTTATGACTTTTTAAATGCGCTGTTACCATTGCCATAATAACAGATTTCAGCATTTCTTAACTACTGGTGCTTGGCCTCAACTATTCTACTGCAATCGTTCATGATTCATGATGTTACATTAGCTACCTTGTGTTTTGAAGGGGCCATGGCCATTTCTCAATTCAGGGAATTGTAGAAAGTCAAAACCAATGCATGAACAGTGCTTGTTGTACCAGTAGTGAAGCTTGAGACATGAATTGGTGCAGTTTTAGTTGCATTAATTTGAGCAGTACTATTTCTTCACTACTGGTATTTATTTTTAACTTCTTTAGATCCTTTGTTCGTATTTCCAAAATGAGCAACTTAAATAAAACTGGAAGAGAAAGGAAGAGGTGGAGTGGTGAAAAGTGTTTGAAGCAGGAGGTCATATCCACACAGGGTCTTCAGAAATACTTTAAAATTCAAGTGAACATGTGAGGCATCTATCTATTTGCAAAAATGTACTTATTTAAACTTGCTCCAGTTCAGCACAATAAAGGGATTGCTTTGTCAGTGACAGCCAAAGGTTACCGTGACCATAAACCTTTATGCATCTGGCAAATTTGCTTCTGGAATTGGAAATGTTTACAACATCTGCCAGTCTGCCATCACTGTTATATAAGTGAGGTCGCATGAAGAGAAGTGAGAATATTTCATTCTCTCTTGCTGGGAAGCAGCATGTGGCTTTCTGAAGACTTTGGCTTTCCCCGAGGCATGGCATGACATTGACAGCACACACAGCTCAGATGTAGTGCAACTGGAAGAGCTCCATCTCTTCAATGCCCAACTGGTATGTGACAGTACATAGCATATAGAATGGCTTCCTGATATAATGAGTGGTATCCTTGCACTGGAGGCATTTCTAAGAAGGTTCAATAGGTTGAATCCTAGTATGGTGGTTCTCCTGAAAGGTGGAGCTGGTTGGGCCAATTGTCAGAGTGTCATTGGAGTTCAGAAGAATGAGGGATAATCTTATTGAAATGAACAAGATTCTAAGAAGGCTTGACAAAGTAAGTGCTGAGAGCATGCTTTCCCTTGAGAAGAACATAGAACTAGAGCACCAAGTTTCAGAATAAGGGTTGTTTATTTCACACTGAAAAGAGAGAATTTCTTCTGTCAGATTGCTGTGTGTCGTTGGAGTCCTCTACCCCACAGAGCTGTAAAGGCTGAATCACTGAATATATTCAAGTTCAAGAGATTTTTAAACTACCACCAGCTCCTGCTCCTGTTTAAGAAGAAATGGAAGATAAGGTAGATCTTAGCAGGGAAAAGGAATGAGAGAATTGCAAAGCTAACAAACTATGCAGAGAAGGTACAGAACCACAGCTGCTCCCACCTTTCCTACTTATTGAGCACGTGGAGATGAAGAAGCCCAAGTAAGGGCATTGTTCTTTGAAGACTGTTTTTAGTGCTGGGAGAGAGAGAGAATTTCAAGTTGGGATTTGATGCCTTTTGTATGAGCTGACAGTTACAATAGATGAAGGATGGTGGTTGTCAAAGCTGAAGGTTAATGTTTAACTTGGTCAATTCTATCCTCCCCTGATTTATAAGTGCTGTAGCATCCCTGCAAGAAACTCAGGACCATGAACCATGGTCAGCCTTGGATCTCCATTGATCTTTTGTGCTGTGTGATACATCTGTTTGTAAAAACTCAACAATGAATGGCTGTGAAACTGATTACCTTGGACTGGAGGATTCCATTTGATCAGTGAGTTCCAACTTAATTTCATGACTCGCTGCGAGTTCTTCGAGGATTCCCTCATTGTGATTGAGAAGGGGCTTTATTAGCTTGGAAGGTTAGCCCCTCATTGTGGGACCTTATCTTCACCATTCAGTATATCTGAACATACCTCAATCTGCTATTCGCACCTGCTGTGGAAAATCTATATATGTGCTCATATTTTAATATTATTATTTGTTAGTATTCATTTATTCTTAAGTAGTACCACTGTAGCAGTTTGGGAAACGTAGTGGAGTAGGTTGGGGCATAGGAATCCTTGTGGAGTACAGGCTTGAAGAGTTAAAACGTGCAAAACTGGGAGTATTTTGACATTAGGGTATAATTACAGAGTGACAAGTTTACATAAGGATTTCCATTATAAATGTGGACATATGAATTTAGAAGTAAAAGGTAGGAGGTATGGACAGATATATGATTCTTAATGTGAGATTGGTTTTTAATAAGTGCTTTTTATTGTACAATATTTACAGATGAATGTTTAATTAAAAAGTGTAGCTTTTCTGGTTGTCAACTGACTCATTTCAATGAAAGCACTCATGAAAGGTCATCGATTTAAATAGTTAATACTTTTTCTGCATAAATGCTATTTCTAATATTTTGGGTTTTTTTTCCTGATTTTCAGCTTCTGCAGCTTTTTTTTAGATCTGTTCCTACATGCTTTTAAACCCTGTGTTGTTTCCAGACACCTGAACCTATAATATTATTACAATGGCACTGTACAACAAATAGGTCAGTATTTAATGTCGAGTACAGAGTTGTAATATATCTTCCTCAGCAAGCACTTAATGTTTAGTTATAAGATTAGAATAGTTGTTAAGAAGAATACAATTCCTCACAGCGTAGTATTACTACATTAGCTGCAAAAACAATGATAATATGCATGGATGTAACATTTGGAAGAGCTAATATATGCCCATTTCCAGTAAAGTACCATCTGTTTCCAACACGCAGGTTTGGTTGAATGATTATTCAGCTCAGAAAACTCAATCAAAATACATTCTTGTAACGCCCAAGCACCTTGATAATTAATTAATTTTTATGTTAGACAATTATTAGACTCTGTTATTCACTTGAGCATTGCAGATAGCCCCATTATATTTTCTTTTTCCTGTTCATTTTGAACGAAAAGATGAAAACTGAAGTAACAGGCTTTCTTTCTCACTAGGGAGGAGATGCAAGGAAGAACTAATCCCATAATTGAAAAGGCAGAGATTTAGATGTCCTTTATAGCTGCTGTATATGCAGAATCTAAAATGTCATTTTAACTAACATTTTGTAAATCAGTATTCTGAGATCTAACCACATCGCTTTTGATTTTTTTTCAGATGAATTAACACACGGAAGTGACTTCACTTGCATGTTTAAAGTCTAGTTGTAAGCTTGACATTTGTGAATAACACATTAAAATGTTAGCTGAGAAATTCACTGGTGTTCACAGAGGACCATGAATGTGTTGTTGTATGATACAACAATGATTATTCTGCTGCATGGCTGATATGCTGCATGGATATGTTGCTGAATCAATCACGCATATGACGTGGATCAGCTGCTGGTGATTTGTGCTGGTGGGGCCCATGGTGTTGGTCAGGGTAATCACTGATCTGGTGGGTGGGGGGCAATCATTGAGTTAGCTAGGTGATTACCAGTTGCTGGAGGGGTGGGGAGGGGGTGGTGGGAGGCGGAATTGCTGAGTCAGGGGGCTGGATGTCATTGACTTGCCATGTGGTTGGTGGGAGGGGAAGATTTGCACTAATTGTTTGCCAGCTCTTTTGCATCCTTCATTCCCAATGAAAGGAATAAAATTAATCTTTTCGACTGAGAAACAAGTTTACCAAGTGAGTTTGAACTTATGTATTTGTTTAATGCTACTTTGATTTGAATCAGTTCTTTGAACAGATTTTACCATCGTGGAATAAATACATCTAATTAGGGGTTTTCCAGCTTTTTTTTTGAAGTGGCTCCAATTTATATTAATTTGGTCATATTTTCACCTAAAATACCGGAGCCTTTGATGGCTATGTATTGTCATTGTGGGTTTTCATGTGTTAAGTACGGTTCAAGGTATAAAGGGTAGGATTCATGTTTTTTTTAAATGTTCATCATTGGTGGGAACATTAATTATATCAAAGTTCCAGGAAATAGTTATACATAGAGTAAAAAGCTTCATCAGAAACAAATTCTTCAAACGTCATGTTTCATAAGCAGGTTGATTTTAGGTGAGAGCTGAGTAAGTTCATGCCAGCAGCTACCAGTTAGACAGAAAGCACGTATCACCAGGGACAAGGACAGCTTCTATCCTGCTGTTTATGAGACTATTGAACAGTCCCCTTGTATGATAAGATGGATGCATGACCTCACAATCTACCTCGTCATAACCTTGCACTTTATTATCTGCCTGCACTGCACTTTTTTCTGTAACTGTAGCAATTTATTCTTCATTCTGTTGTAGCTTTTCCCTTGTACTACCTTGATGTACTAATGTTATGAAATGATCTCCGCAAAACAAAGTTTTTCACTGTACCTCAGTACATGTGAAAATAATAAATTTACCAATGTACCAATTTATTAATGCAGCAACAGTGCAATTCATTCTGATAAAAATCTTTCTACTGCAGTATTAAGGAATAAATAAAATGTCAATTAAATTCCAAATACTTTTGAGTTTTAGCCCTAAGGTTAGGTCAAGTAAAAGCCCGTTAGTAAAGCCAAAGTCATATGCACAAGTACATGTATGCAGAGGTGCATATGAC
>JAUZTB010000017.1:26527377-26538020 GCA_034780895.1 Rhynchobatus australiae | reverse complement strand
ACCAGGGGTGGGTGGAGGCAAATATGATAGAGGCATTTAAGAGGCACAAGAATGTGCAGAGAATGGAGGGATATGGACATTTTGTAAGCAGAAGGGATTAATTTAGTTAGTTGTTTAATTTCTAGTAGAATTAATTCAGCACAACATTATGGGTTGAAGGGCCCATTCCTATGCTGTACTGTTCTGTATTCTATGTTTTTCTAGTAAGTATTGTAAAACCAAACCATGAGAGAATGTGGTTTGATAGTTGCTTAACAATGTATATTTGGGGCTGGAAGTAGGGAGAGGGATGGTGTAAAAGATAATAAAACACAGTGATATTACAGTGTATTTTGAAATGACATTTATTTCTTGAGTTATGAAAACTACATGTGTCACTTTTTCCCTCTTTTAATAGCTCAGCTTCTGCCGGATTATCAAATCTTAATTTTACCTCCTGGATGATGTCTCCATTCTCAGCATGTACCTGTGCTATAGCACCTAGGTCTCGGATGATGCTGAAGATTTCGTATATCTGCAAGGTTAAAGGACATGTATTTAACATCTGTGCTTCAGGAAGTATAGGTAGAGAAGTAAAAACAGATATTATCAGTTATAGTATCCATGACTGTTACCTGTGCATCGCTGCACTGATATTTGTCCTTGTATGCCATGAACACGAGAAAGGAGTTCACACCTAATTGAACAAGACAGTAAAAATATTAAATATTGTGCCTTGTGCTGCAAGCTCAAAGTTGCTTTGTTCTCTTCTGCAACTCTGAATGCACTTAATACCAACATTTCATTATTAAACATTTTAACAAGTATTTTGGTTTATTTTCACCTAGCAAATGTACACAGTCCATAGAGCAAGAATTGGGTTTCACCAAAGAGTATCAACAATACTTTTAAAGAAGCATTTCTCCCCAAGAAATGGCATGTCTTCAAACACAGAGCTATGAATAGCCTTGTACAGATTATCTTATAAAAAAAAATTGTTTAGAATAGTGCAACACAGTTTACAAATAATTAAAGATTCCACCACATGTAAATTTTCCCTTTCTCACTAGATGCAGTGATACACTTGACCTGGGTGACAATAGCTTGCTATGTTTGAAGGCCCAGTCTGCTTTCAGCATCACCATCATTGTCACTATATTCTCCTCACAGTTCTGAAAATTTTAAAGAAACATATGGCAGTAATCATATTTAGATACACCATATTACTGCTTCCAATAATTTTAATTGAATATTTTTAATTCAACAGAAATTTGGGCCTTATTTTTCTCTCTTTGCATTGTAAGTTATTAAATTCCAACTAATGTCTCAATGTGGGTAAGGAGTGAAGCAGCCTTGGTTGATAGAGATGGATGGAAAATTGGGCAGGTCCTTTTCTGAATGGGATGGAACACACAGTGGCTATGTGGTACACTTCTTCCCTGCATACTTTTATCACTGCAGATATTAGTTTCAAGATAAAACAGTCAGAATGTACACAACTGTCACCACAACAGTTAAAAATTCACACAGTGTTGGTTCTTATTTATCATGATAACAGTGACTGTTTGGAAATAATCTGAAGTGAAATATCAAAATCACCTTATGGATAAATAGATTGGTCTCCGTCCTAGAAGCCGTTTAAAATATAAAGATTTACCTTTGTCTTTGACCAAAGTTTCCATTTCTTCACGCAGGCCTTCATGCCAACGTGTAATATCAACATGTAAGGAGTAGTCACAACAGGACTTGCTGTCAGCCCATTCTCTCCACTGTTCATAGGCAGAAATAAGGCTTGATCCAGGTTCAGGTTCAGAAAGGACATGATCCACTGTGACATAAAACACCGATAGATTATGTACGGAATTTACAGATTTATCCACTCATTTCATACTTCAAAAAAAACTTTCACATTTGCAATGTTTCCTTATTTTTTTCTTTCCCTGTGAATGCTGTGTATCCCAACATAAAAGCTATTTTATAATGGAGATATAGGGATTGTCTGTTCTGGGAGGAGATCTACAGCTATGGTTATCCTTTTGCTAACCAGCCCATTTATTCTGGTAAGAGTTAGTTAAAATTGGGGGGAGCTTCTCTTTGAATTTCACCACTAGCATGCAAGTGCACACTTTGTTAAAAAGGGACCTATACCTGAAAAGGCAGGTGCTCAACTTGGTCTAAGAATGCCAGCTTCTAGGGTAGGATTGCTAATGTGATAGGAAATCTACCTTGCCCACTCTGTAGTTATTACTGCCATGCTAATGTTGCTTTTGTTTGGGATTCAGAATGAGTGCATTAACAAGTCAATTCAAGGGTATTGAAGGGGATCTACGAGACCAGAGAGCAGCTCATTAGTTCACCATAACTGAACCATTTCATCTCTAACATTTGTCTTTACTGGGTATATTTTCACTTCTTGTATCACTTGATTGTCATCAGTGAACTGAATAATATGACCATTACACTGAATTATTTAAACTAGCACAAACTTAAATACATTCATTCATTTTAATTTAGTTCTAGCAATAAAATATTCAAATGAGGGGAAAAGGACATGCATTTCTTACTTATCATTGTGGTTCCTCCTGCCAGGGCTGCTTTGGTTCCTTGATAGAAGTCATCAGCACTGCTCATGCCCATGCACGGCATCTGTAGATGAGTGTGGACATCTATTCCACCAGGTATGACCATCTGCCCATTGGCTTCAATTATCTTTACACCTCCAGGAACAATGAGGTTATCACCAAGTTGCCTGAGAAGACATTACAGCGTGTGTTACAGTGTTGTTAGGCAACTTCAGAAGTAGCGACACATACTACAATGCGTGCATTAGGGCATGGATGTTATAAACAAACTTACTTTTCAACAGCAGGTCTTCAAAATTTGATTCTTCCTTTCAATTAAATGTCTAAATTTTTGCTTCCGTGATTTAAGGATTTTTTTTGTTGTCTCTTCTTCTCTTTCCTTTTTGGCCTGTTCAATATCCTTTTGTTTCCTAAGCTTTGTCATATTTTCTTTGTAAAATTTTAATGTTGAAAATGGTGACAATTTGTATGAATTTTTGCATGAATGCATGAAAGACTCCTTTCAATTTTTCTATTTGTCCATGTCAACCTTGTCACTTGCACAATGGAAGTGGACTGTGACTTCATAAATTAGGGAACTAAAAATAGAACCAGCCAAGGGAATGCCTAGTATTAAAATAAATCCTTTATCTTTAAATTACACAGCATGCCAGTGTAATGGTTAATGGGAAAATTGTTTCCATTAAAGTAAGTTATAGGCATAGCTTTTTACAAGATAGAAACGGGCCTTTCGGCCCATCGTGTATATGCTGACCATCATGCCTATCTATATTAGTTCTACTTGCCTGCAGTAATTCCATATATCTCTATGCCCTGCTCATTCAAACACCTGTCCAGATGCCTCTTACATGTTGTGACTGTTCCTGCCTTCACCACCTCCTCTGGCAGCTCATTCCAAATACCAGCTACTATTTGAGTGAAAAATTTACCCCTCAGATGGAACATAGAACAGTACTGCATGGGAACAGACCCTTTGGCCCACCATGCCTGAGCTGACCAGTGTTTCAAGTAGCTTACCATGCTCTGTGAGAAAAACTTGCACATTTCCTTTAAACTTTCCCCATCTCACCTTAAACCTAAACCCTCTGGTATTTAACATTTCCACCTTGGGGAAAAGACTCTGTTGACCTTATCTATGCCTCTCATAATTTTATATACATCTATCAGGTCACCCTTGTCTCCAACACTCCAGAGAAAACAATCCGACCACTCCTTACAGCTAATGCACTCCCAATACAGGCTATATCCTTGTGAACCTCTTCTGCACCCTCACCAAGGCCCTGCATACTTCATATACTGTAGCAATCAGAACTGCATACATCACTCCACATGTGGCCTAACCAAAGTTTTATTCAACTGCAACATGAGTTGCCAACTTTTATACTCAATTCTCCAGCTGACGAAGGCAAGCATGTCATACGCCTTCTTTACCACCCTATCCACTTGTGTTGCCACTTTCATGGAGCTATTAACTTGCACCCCGAGATCTCTCTGGACATCAATCCTTTCAAGAGTCCTGCCATTTACTACATACTTTTCTCTTGCATTTGACCTCCTAATTTGCATTGTCTCACACTTGTCTGGATTAAACTCCACCTGCCATTTCTCTGTCCAAATTTCCAATGGATCTATATACTGCTTACCATACAAGCCCTGTTGAATTTAATCAACAACTGGATAGTGAGGGCTGCATTTTGTTCTGGGTTGAGGAGGGTGAGACTCAGAGGGCTTCCCTCCATCATTCTGACCCTGACTATCTTCCTTTGTTTATTGATAATAGAGGGCATGCATTCAGTGTAATTTCACTTACCATTACACTTTTATTTTACTTTTTTTTACACGATACACAGTAGAATAATAAATGTTCCAGTAAATCTGATGAGCTTACAGGGAGAGGGAAAAAGAGCCCTGTGAGTTTCAGCTTGTATGCTTCAGCTAGCCAGAAGAAACTGAAACATACGTACAAGCACTGGCTGCAAACCTACTCATGTCCCAATTCCCAGGTGATCCTGGCTCTAACCACACGCAACCATCCCACAGTCCAGATCCTGGCTACACTCCAGAGCCCCAGCTCTGGCTGCATATCCTGCTGGTGCTCCAGACCTCTGATTCATAATCTGGAATAAGGAGTGAGCTAAATGCTGAAACATTGGGATTTATAAATAAGCAGATGCCAGATTATTGGAGTTTACTGTAGAATCCACTGCTGGAAACAATTGATTATGAAATGTGATATTGCAAGAAAATTGCTTCCAACTTTTCCGAACTGGAAATAACAAGCACTTGGACTGCTATCTCAGATAACCTGGGAACCAGGAATTTCCTGTAATATAGAAGCTGCAGGGAAGATCTATATTTATACACAAGAGCACATTGTGCATTGCTGGAATCCAGTTCAGCAATTCCTGGCACAAACATGCCCAGTGCCAAAAACAAACAATGGAGGAAATGACAACATTGTTGAAATCAAGGAAGCCATCAGGCTGATCAAATCCTCATTCAAGTTAAAGCCGATGCAGACAAACACTTTAGCATTTTGACCTTTGTCGCTGTTAGGCTTCAAGAGAAGGATCCTTATCCTTCAAGCACACAACTGAATTGAACTACTGTAGTTCTAAACTGTGGTGAGGCTGTTTTGTGGAGCACCGATAAAGAGACTGCTGGGTGGAGAGTAGTAGGGATATTTGTAATATAGAAGATCCTGCCAGAATTGAGTTGACTGAATAAAAGTTCATAATTTAAGCAAACACATTTCTAGTGATACCATTTGTTTCTTTGCTTCTCAAAATACTTTGATCATTTACAATCTGTTTTCAATCATCTGTAGCTGATTTGTGTAACAATATTAGAAAAAGAACTGTGAGTTCTGAGGAGATGCCTGGCCTCCCATTAGTGCTACCCCATAGCAATACAGCTGAGCCATCAATTCACAAGTCTGTGAGAGTGGCAGTGTAAAACTCGATATTCTTTTGTTCATGCTGTCAGTGCTATTTGGAATTACCGATAACTTAAACGTGACAATACTTGTTAAATCCTTGTAGCTGCTGATGGATTTTGTGATTTCAACTATTTAATTAACCCTTAATTTGCACTTATTTGACATGCGATTATGATGTTTGTTTTGTCTACAATGAATTAATAGGTGAAACGCCGATATGAGAATATCAGCATCTACCTGTACAAAAATGGCATGGAGGTGAAATTTCTTGGTGGGCAGCTGGAAAAGTTGTGTTTTCTTGGGTAGTATTAATGACCACTTTCCATTCTGAGCAAAAATGCAAATAGATGATCTATTTCAAATGCACTCTAGATAAGTTTCACTATTAACATCACAATTTTATCTAACTGGAACACAAAAAAACTGCAGAATCTGGAAATCCAAAATAAAAACAGAAAATTCCATAAATATTCAGCAGATCAGGCAGCTTCTGTGGAGAGAGAAGTACAATTAGCATTTCAGCTCAATGATCTTTCATCAGAAATGAGAAAAGTTATCAATCCAACATGTTTCTTGCAAAGGAGGGCAAAGGTTGAAAAATAGTTAGCATTGTTTCTCGCTCCACCGATGCTGGCTGGCCAACTGAGTATTTCCAGATTTTCTGTTTTTATATCACAATTACATGTACAGGCTCAAAATTTGATAGTCCTTTGTTCATGAGCTGAGTGAGTTAACAAATTAGCTTTTCACTATTGGGTCGTGATTTGAATTGTTCCAGACTACTAAAATGAGAAAATCTCTGTACAAAATGGGTCTAAGCTGTGTCAATTTAGTTCTTAGTGGATTATAAATCAGAGCCAAAAACTACCAGTAATTTGAAACCATGTGACTTTAAATTGGCAACCCAATAAGAAAATATGGCTGGGTGATAAAAGACCCAGATTCAAAGGACATGAGATTCTGAAACATTAAGAGCCCAACTGTGACAGAGCTGAGTGATCTTTACTTTTGATTTGGCCCTGCTGGCACTGGAATTGGGCATGCTTTATGGTTTACTGGATAATAAGCAAAAAACATTTCTACATCCTGTTATAATTTCTTCTTATATCATGTTTTTCTCTTCAATTCAGGATGCCACAAAGCCTGAATTTTACCCTGATTATCTGCTATACATCACTAGATACAATGTGGATGAAATTTGCTTTTACTTACTTGATGATCCCATCTTCTAAGTAAATATCAGCAAAAAATGACTGGTCATCATTAACTATCTTCCCTCCTTTAATAAGTAAGCGGTCACTCTGGAAGAAATAATTTAAAGAATTAGTTATGTAAAATGTCCTTACAATGTTGGTAGAGGATGATGAAGGGTTTCTGAAAACATAAAGAGAAATATTTATAATCGAGATTATCTGGGTCAATATTGTAATATTACACTGGAGAATCTGAGATTTTTCTCTTAGAAGCAGAGATAGTTGAGAGAAGATCTGACACAGGTACACAAAATCCTAATGGGTTTAGAAGGGGGTAAATAGAGGGAAGTGGTTTCCACTGGGAGATGGTTCAATGGACAAGTGACAGAGATATGGTGAAGAGCAAAAGATACAGGGTGGGATGCTAGTAAAAACTTTTTTATGTACAAAATGGTGAAGATCTGGAACCACTGCCTTAAGGGTGGTGGCATGGTCAAATGTCTTTCAAAAGGAAACTGGGAAGGCACTTGAAGACTGATTGACCTGTTCTATAAGGAACCAGTAAAGATTCAATGGGCCCCGTATGCTGTACTGATTTCATTCTATAATCCATTATTGATGATCTTTGTTGAAAGAGAAACTGAACAAGACAGCTATAAAACTTGTATTTCAGGAGTAACAGTGTACCTCCTTGCTACCACTGTGAAGTGCTCCTTCAAATTATCTGTTCAATTCCCACATCAAAGTAAATTTAAAGCACAGTGTTCTAACAAATGAGCTCGGCTGGTGCTTAAAACTTTTATGGATCATTGTTGGAGAGAACTGAATCCATAAATATAGAAAATTATTTAACGCAAGACTCAACAATTACTCACACATTCTTTTTTGAGTGTTGTTGCACTCCAAAGTCTGCCAAGGACTAAATCACTATGTTTCCATTCCAAAGTATTTTAAATATCACAGACTGAACTCACTGCTTGAATGGGCCAATCGTAGGAGGGATTTTCTCTGTTCTACTGCTCAACATCAGTTGAGAAGGGGAGATGACACAGAAGTCTATACTTCCTGCGGCCCAACACAATCACCATGAATTTCCACCTGAAGTCGTGGCAGATGTTGGGACACAGCCACCCAACTACAGGAGTATTTCCCAAATTGACACTGCAGTCATGGACAGTAGGAATGCCTGCTGATTATTAGGTTTAATTGAGGTATCACTTCTACAATTTGAAAATGGTTCATCCATTTCATCCACTGTGTGGAAGTAGCCATTTGTGCTTTGTCTGCAGTGACAGAAGTATGGATAAAACTGACATAGATACTGTGTTGCTGAAATAACACAGTTGTTACTCAACATGGTAACTTTTCCAAACTCCACCACCAGCCTACTCCAATGCCTACAAAGATACCACTAACTATGAAAGCAATAGCAAAAACACTGCAACAAGTGTATCTTGGCTGCCATGAGTCTGAAGCCACTTTAATCTCCAAAAACTTCAACAGATCCATAACAGCTAGAGATTGCAAAAGATGGTGTCATTACAGTTCTTCTTTTTGCAGCCTGTGTTCTTGGCAAAAAACGGGAACAAACTTCATCAGATTAACATGAGGAGTAGGTTTGTGAGATTTCTTCTGAAGACTGAAGGCATTTGTAGATGAAAGCATCTGTGCAGAATGCATGTGTTTACCGGCAGAGGTCGGTTAACATAAGAAGTTGTCTCTTGCAGCAGAGCAGAATAGTGTTCTCTAATTGCCAGCAAAGGGTAAAAAAAACTGTACTCTCTTCATGTTGCTAAGATTTGCATGGTGGTCTTCTTACTATACCCATGGTTTTTCTCCTTTAAATCTCTGCAGGAGGGATACTGGGTGTGGATGGCAAATATCCCTGGTGAAGTTAAGGCACATGGCATCCCTCCGCCAGGTGTTTTGCACCACTTCAACTCATAGACAGGGAACTGCAAAGGGGAGCATTTATTCATCACCCTGATTTACAATTAGGTAACTCCATTTAATATCCAATAGTTGGCATTTCCCTGGGATCTCAGTTAATACCTTCCTCAAATATTATGTTATAGATTCAGACTGGGTGATGATGATTGACTTTCATCTGTGGACTTTCATGCTGTTCTTGTTCTCAATTAAAGAAAAATTGATGTCGACGCACAAAAAATCAACCTACTCTTGACCAGTTTCTGAGTGTGCTCAGCCTGAAATTTTTTTTTGATCCTAATGTAACAATACTATCAGCTAAAGCAGCAAGGAGACACTGTTTGCTTAGAACAACTTAAATCATTTGTAGGACTCTGGTATGTGCATACTGGCAGCTGCATTTTATCACTTTATAACAATGAAGTACTTAATTGGCTTTGAAGGACTTTCTGAGAGCATGTAAGGTCCTGTATAAACTAATNNNNTCTTATGGAGAAAAGCATGTGGGTAAGTTTGGATGCCCTTTCTTCAGATGAGTTATATTAAGCATTCAGTATCATTTTTGAAGGTGAGGATTTTCCTTCCTTATTATGGTGAAGTAATTCAGACTGCAGGAGGTTCCGATGGCAGGCCATTGATCTGAAACCTTATCAGTGTTTTCCCCTCTCTACAAAGAACATTTCCATACCTTCCTGTTTTTATTTCAGATTTTCAGTATCTGCACTTGTTTTTTTGCCCCAATGGACCATTTTATTTTTCTTCCCCAGTTTTCACCTCTCTTCTACAAGAGCTACTAGCCCACAATGGGCTGGGGGAACTTGAGACTAGCAGCATTCTAGCTCCTTACTTAAGAAGCCTTATATTAAAGAGTTCACTTCAACTTCTTGCGTGGATGATATATCTCTTATATCACAAGTTAACTCAACATGAGCTTGGGTAAATCTATCTCCATACCTAAAACTACACAGTGAGTCGTGGTAGGTTGGGCAGAGGACAACAGAAGTATTGTCTCTGATTTTCTTCCCTAGCATAATTACTTATGCAACATATTACTTATGCAATCTTTAAATATTGATCAGAAATGGGAATATCAATCTCTTTTCTCCCTCTGCCAGGCCCATGCCTAATCCAAAACACCCATACCAAGTGCCCCATTGCCACTCTGGATGAAAACACAGATTTCAATTTAAGTAGTGCCTTCCTTTGTCTTAGATATTCCCAGCCCATGATTAGTTTTCATACTCCTGACATATTTTAACATAGAGAAACATGGCGGTGTATGTGTACACAGCACAGACCAATAAATGGCAATCAGATAAATAAGGAGTTAATCTGCGTTTGTTAACATATTTATTGATGAATAAATATTTGCCTGGACAACTGTAGGTCAAGGCTGGTTAATTCAGCTTTGACCATGGATCAAACCTGGCACATTCCCAATCCATATCTGGAACTGAATTGACTCATAAACCATCGAGGGGCCTGAGTGAATTATTAGCAGTCAAACATTTTCCAGCTTTATCTAAGGTTTTTTTTAAATGTCTTCTTGTTATTCCAGGTTTTCTCTGTGTATTAAAATATTTTGCTATTTGAATAAAGCAGTTAGTAATTACAGATTTCTTTGATGCTGAATCAAGAATATGCTGTGGAAATGTGTGGTTTCAATGCGTTTCAAAGAAGAATGCAGAGACCTGTGTTAGTTCAAGAAGTAGGTTTACCAATGATATAAACATAGGAGGTTTTAATGAAAATTGTGAAAACGTAGAAGGGGTGAAATTTGCATGCGGGAAAAGAGAAAATGTTGGGACAGGAAAGATGTTGAAGTGTTAAAAGTATGAATCTGTCACCTCCAGAACCTCACTCCTGGTCCAAAAGGGTGTAGGATGGTGCATTTCAAGGATTGGGGTTTGAGGAACCAAATGACTCACAGGAAGTGGGCTGGGAGTTTAAATACTGCAAAAAGGATGTGTGGCTCATATTTATTAAAGTCAAAGAGCATGGAAACAGGTCATTTGGCCCATC
>JAUZTB010000017.1:25773255-25784932 GCA_034780895.1 Rhynchobatus australiae | reverse complement strand
TGCCCCTGTTTTATTGGCAAGGTCTTTGAGATCCTGGTGGATGAGCTGCACACCAGAAGGGAACTGCCTTGTGTTAGGGGCCTTTCTGTGCAGAACATGTGGAAATCTTAGTAACCATAAGGAGAGAAACACCTCTAAACATGGAGTACTGCCACAACAAAAGCAAGGTTCAAACATGTTCCTTCAGCTGCTGCACTCAGACCCTATAGGCAACACATTATATACATTTTCATTCAAGGATAGAACAGCACAGATATCCACATACACCCACACACAGAGACAGGCAGGCAGGCACACACACTCACACAAACACGCAAAGGGACAGATGGGCACAGAGCCCCCCCCCCCACACACTCACACAGAGGCAGGCAGGTATAGAGCCACTTACAATTACAAACAGAGACAGCAGGCACTGCGTGCACACACATACACACTCATACTTATACACACACTCAGAAAAAGACAAGCACAGACATACATACACATGCACAGAGACAGGCAGGCACACACATTCACACTCACAGAAACAGGCAGGCACAGACACACACACATTCACACTCATAGAGACAGGCAGGCACAGAGCCATACACACTCACATGCTTAGACAGGTAGGCATTGAGACACACATATAGACACACATGCACACTCACACAGACATCCTGTTACATTCTCACACCCAGAGACAAGACATGTAGAAATCAGCTACATCACTGCTGTACTTTGCAACTACCTCTTCCCCTTTGTTTTCCAGGCTAACATTGTAAGTGACCATCAATTGGGGTCCCTCATGAGATTCAAGAAGAGGGTCCTTTTCCTGTTGGGTTTTGGGGAAACCTAGTCCTTTGTTTTAAATGAGGAAGCCCTCAATCTCCCTGACTGTAAAACACTGAATGTAGTGACCGTACAGCCCCATGAGAGAAGGACTAATGCATTCTATAGTATTGTCCTTCATTAAACCTTGCATCCTTTCACTCAGTTAAAGATCAATGAAAACACAAACAAACTGAAACAACCTCAGCACCCAATGGGCAGCAGCAACTAAGACAATCTTCAACTCCCTTCATAAGGAAATTAGTGATCTAGTTCTGAAGGGAATAATGTGGCATCATTCATTGAGATGGAGTGGCACATTTTCCCCATATAGTTTAAGGATCAAATAACCTCTCAGGAAATACAAAGTGAATGCCTCTCAGCAGGCTCTAACGCATTACCAATTAAGCAAGTTAAAGTCAGAGGTGGCCAATCATTGCATGGATAAAGACACTGGAAGCCATAGTCAACGCAAACCTTGCATCCATCACCATGATGAACAATCCTATTTACTGTTTGTTTTGTAAACGGCTAATGCTCTGATAAGGAGATAGATTTCCTGAAGATCTACCCAGTTTGCAAAAGTTAGTGGAGCGCTCAATTTCTAAATCAGATGGTCTACTCCAGTGGCAATCCTCCTAGAGTTATCTCTTCTTCCAACTTTTGTCATTTGATTATCCAAAATGACCTCAATAACCACTGCTTGAGCTGTAATAGTAAAGTCATCTGCAAAACTGGTTGAGTCTTTCCAAGAGACCTTGATGAACATAAACATGATTTGTTTACATTTTATTTAGCTGATGTTGATGTCAGCAGCTATGTGTCAGTTCACAAGTGGTGCCATTAATGCAAAAGTTACTTTAGAAATGCAAAACATTTTGCTCAATAAGTTTATTACTTGACTTTTCAATCAGATACTCTCACTAATTGTAATCAATGTAGATATTGCTCAACGAGACATTAAGCAATTACCTATTACAGCAAGAAATGCTGTAATTCAAGCAGTGCTGTAAAGATTTCTCATGATCTATCTGATTGGTAATTGCATTGTTATGAAAATTGCAAGTGCTTACACATTTAACAATGCAGGTGGTTCTAAAGTTCTTTATTGAAAACTTTTGACTGAAGTCTTTAAGGATCCTTAATCAATTACTGAAATAATGCTATTCATTTGTTAAGGATAACATGTGCTGATAGAGACACAAGAGATTGCAAATGCTGGAATCTAAAGCAAAAAGAAAGTGGTGGAGGAAGTCAGTGGGTCAGATATCATCTGGACCAGATGAAGGGTCTCAGCCCGAAATGTCTGTTTCCCTTCACAGATGCTCTGACCTGCTGGGTTCCTCCAGCACTGTTTTTTGCTCATGTGTTCATGTGATTTGGTGCTCAGAGTGATTATTCTCCATAAACTAGTCTCTTGAACAATGAAAATGTTGGAAGGTAAGAAGGATCTGCATAAATCGACAATTTCTTGTGTTCTCTGGATCAGGGGGTACAGTACTGCTGTGTGGATATGAGAATAACCCTTTGGTCAACAGGCAAAACAACCCAACCACAGGTCTGTGCCTAGACCTGTGTTTGCAGAAGGTTGCAGATATCTATCCCCATTGATTTTGAAAACCTTAGCTCTGGAGATTTTGATCCCTGGAGTGGTTGAAATAAGAGCACAGGTGTCTATAGAGTCTGGCAGAGTAGGCTTTGCAGAAATGAGCCCTTCCAGAAAATTTTCCTCAGATTTCCTGGACATATCTATACTTCCTCCAAGGTCTATTCTGCTAAATGTGTGAGTGGACCTTCAAATCATACTGCAGCACATCGGATTGCATTATGATAACCTGGTTCTGTTTGACTATTCAGTGGCCGATTCAAATTGGATCAACATGGCCTAATTTCCCCAGGTAGCATTCTGAATGTGTGTTGGACATGGACTGATACTTTTATGTGTCCATCCTGTGTGGAAAATGGGTCACGTCCACAACTGTGAATCGTGACAGCATGCCCAGTCTAATTTTTGGATTCATATAGAATAACAGCACTATTGAATTCCACTCTGAAAAACATTGATTTTCCACCATGTAGCACTGAAGAAGCCCATGTTTGGAATATCTCAGCATTTGGCACTAAATATGTGAGAATCAAAAGCAGAAAACAAAAGTGATTATCTGTTTTATATGCAGTTTTTTCTAAATTAATTCATCTCATTAACACAATGAAACCTCAGTCACTTTGTTTACTTTGTACCACATTACTAAATAACAATGTCCTGATGTATTAATCAGAGAGGCTGTTGGATATTTCAGGGAGCACTGGCTGGAAAATTCAGGCAGCTGCTGACAGATCAATCCTTAAATGGAAGGTTTATCTTGCAGTATTCCTTGCTGGGTGTTTCACTTAGAGAATCAGTCGTTATACCAATTTGCACATTAGCCTTCAGATAATTCAAAATGAGTTTCAGGAAACAATGTCAATTAACAGTAAACTCCCTTTTCTAGGTTACATAGTCCTTTTACAAAGAGATTCCATTTTCCCTTTTATTGTATTTTTCCCCTGTGCTTTCAGTATAAATTTGAACAGCATTAAAGAATAAGATCAGCTGTGACAGCACATGGCAGGTAAACTGGTGTCAGCTGTGGATGAGTTGGCAGCACTCTTCCTTCTAAATTTAAAGGTAACCGTTTAAATCTGACACCAGAGTATAGAACCTAGATTGACACTCCAGTACAATACTGAATGAGTACTGCATTGTTGGAGGTTAAATTGAGGCTCCATCTGTCCTCTCGGGTATATTACAAGAATCCATGGCATGATTTTAAAATAAATCAGAGGAGTTATTCCCAGTGCCCAGATCAATATTTATCCCTCAAAATAGTTCATTATCTTGCTGCTAATTATAGAACTTAATTATGTTTAAATTGGCTGCTGTATAAACATTATACCTTCATATTACTTCACAAACCTTAATCTGACAAACTTCTACAGATGTACACTGGCAAGCATTCTAACTGGTTGCATCAAGGCCTGGTATGGGAACTTCAATACACAGGAACACAAGAGGCTACAGAGAGTGGTGGACTCAGACAGTTCCATCATGGGTACAGCTCTCCCCACCATCGAGGACATCTGCAAGAGGCAATGTCTCAGGAAGGCAAAATCCATCATTAAGGACCCCCACCATCCGGGTCATGCCTTCTTCTCGATGCTGCCATCATGCAGGAGGTACAGGAGCTTGAAGACCACACCTCAAGATTCAACAACAACTTCTTCCCCACTGCTATTAGGTCTTGAACTGACCTACAAACCCTTGATTTTACCTTGGACTACGTTTCCCTCAACTTGCACAAATGTCATTATGTCTGTTTTTTTTATTTTGTTGTGTAAGTTATGTAAAATTTATGTTAATTTAAGTTCATGTAATTTGTGTTTGTCATGTTTGTAATATTCTGTGCTGCATAGAGCAAATTTTCAAGGCATTTATACCCTGGGTATTAATGCCCATGACAATAAACTTAAACTTCATTATCTCCATGATAGTAGAACCACATCAGCTGTAAACGGAGATTTCCACAGGGCTCAGAAAGAAACTCTACTACCATATCAGGAGCAGAGTTGAGAGCATTGGTGAGATCCCAGTTTAGGAGTGAACTGGTTTAAATTCATAAGAGGTGGGAGAAAAGAATGAGAAGTGACCCCATTCTGTGAAAGTGAGGATGTGTTTCACAGGGGAAAGGAATAGCTGAGACAATGGACTTGCATCCTACCCTCCACCCATTCCCAGCTTTTCCATCATAAGCTACAGGAGTCAATTTTTCATTTTGTCCACAAAACCTCACCCAATCTACAAATGGAATGTGTGATTTTCACCATTTCTGTAGGTCAATGTCTCTACACCAGGTTGACAGGAATAAATTACTGGCACCTTTAGCAAGCACATATCAGAGTTTCACCCCTTCTGCCCAAGTACCTTTTAACCCCTTTCAACTTGGGTTTCCCACTGCAGAGCATTCACATTGTAGTGGGGCTAGATTTTTAGAGACAGGTCCAAATTTCAGATGGTAACACACTCAAATCTGGGGCCTTCTAACTTGTGGTTAAAACTTAAGATCATATCTTTGAATATTGCTTGATTACTCCAGCATTTATGACAGAGGAAAGTATACACTTGGTATAGTATTTGGTAAAAGTAACTAAGTGCATCATTGGTTGAAGATGGAGGCACAAGTTAAATTTTATCCCTAACATTGACATTTTTTCACTTTTTTATAATGTCAGGGTATTTCACACCTGTACATAGATGTTGAGCCTTGTCATTTTTAAAAATGTTGATCCTTATTTCCAAATCCCTCCATTGCTTCAGCCCTCATAACCACTGCAACCTTTTCTAATTCTCGAAAAGATCCTCCAGTTCTGCTATCTTGAGTACCACTGATATTAATCACTTCACCATTGGCAGTTGAAGTTCCAAACGTTGAGGTCTTAACTTTGATAATTTACTATCCTTCACCCCTGTCACCCTGCCATTCCAAACACTCCCTAAAATCTTTCTTTATTTCTCATCAGACCTTTACAAATGACTCCTTTGACCAAGCTGCCATCTGCCCTGTTGCATTTTTATGTGGCTCAGTGTCAAATTTTGTTGAGAACACTCCTTTGAACTGCATTGGTATGTTTTATTTCGTTAAAAGCATTATATAAATACAAGCTGTAGTTGTTGTTGAACTCTAAGGAAACCATGAAGAATTGTTGCAGACCAGTCAAACAGAGAAAATGGTTTAAGATCCGATTAAACACATTTTTGTAAGTGTCTGAATGTGGAACTTATTGATTATATCCAGCAAAAGATCCAATAGTTGCTTGTACAATGTAAATTTCCATATATAGATTATGGATTTTTTTCAGCAAGTTGGATTCTAATTGAATTTCAGTTCAGTACCTCTGGAATGGCAGACCGAGGCATGACATCAGTATAGTTCAAGCTGAGCCTATTGCAGAGTGTGACACTTTGAGACCTACAATTCTGACTGATCAGAGCATGTGAATGTGTGAGGTTCCTTGCAATAAAGAGGTTTGCAGCCCAGAATTTCAATTTTAATGCCATGTTTTTTGAGTGTTATTCAAACAATCTCAATGTGTCATGAAGCTTTCACAATGAACAATGCTGAAAATATTAAAGATAGATATTTTGAAAGAGAATTAGGAGATATCTGTCTATCATTTTTGTGAGCTGCTGGCATAAATTTGGATAATCTCAGTTCAATTTTTATGGGCATGGGACCACAGCATTGTGGTATTCAGAAAGCCATGGTATATCTCATGAAAAATGGAAAAAAATATACAATTTATGCCATAAAGTAAAGGAAATGGAAAAGCAAATGGTTGCAGAAACTGGAAATCTGAAATAAAAACAGAAAATGCAGAAAACACAAATCAGGTGAGGCAGAATGAAACAGAATTAGTGTTTCAGATTGATAACCTTTCATCTGAACTGGGAAAAGTTGGAATATGAAATTGAAATGAGATTTACCCAACTAGGGTAAAAATAGAAAATGGTGGAAACTCTCAGCAGGTCAGGCAGCATCTGTGGAAAAAAAATAGTTAACATTTCAGGTCTGAAACCCTTCTTCAGAATTGAAAACTTTAACTCCTATTTCCACAGATGTTGCCTGACTGCTGAGTGTTTCCAGCATTTTCTGTTTTTATTTCAGTTATCCATCATCTGCATTTTTTTTTTAAATTTTCATTTACCCAGTTGAGGCACTGGCTAAAGCATTATCCCAAATTCTCTCCCACAAATTCTCACAAGATATTGCTGCTTCTGAATCCATTTAATAGCATATCCATAACATATTCCTTAGAACAATGCTTAATACCAATAACTATTGCTTGAACACCTAAATGCTTTCTGGAAATTCCTCTTTGGATTGCAATACAAAGTAGTAGAGTTGAGTCATAGACACTTCAATATAGGAAATCATTTCAGTTCATAAGCCTGGTCTAACTTCACAGCGGAGACATCCACTTGCATTGATTTTCTGATGCTACTCCTACAACCTTTTTCTCTATTAATGGCATTAATGACTCAAGTGTCAATACCCACCGCTACCAACATCCTCCATACAGAAATGATCTTTTTCTTGTAAATGTATCTTCCAAGCTCCTACTTTATGCTTTTGATAGCAGTGAATCACCAATATTTTGTGGCTGAATCACCAAAGAGTAAAAATGTTCAAAACTTCCACTGCTCTTTTTTCCTTCAGTGCCTGAAAACTAAATACATTGCAAGTTCTGTAGGCATTTTGTCAGACTTCTGGCTATAGACCCTTAGTATGTCTGTGGAGTTTCAACTGCACCTTCCACCTCCCCACTCTTGGATCCTTCCTGAAACTTAACCCATGCCCCATAACCTCCATGCCATTCATTTATTAAAGTACTTTATAAAGACCATTCTCTCTGTTCACTCTTCCAACTCCACCAACACCCACTGCCCTTTTCACAGTACCTTCTCAGACAACCACAACTCTCCTCCATTCCAGGTGCATAGCAATTTATTTGTACTTCTTCCTATTTGTTATACTAAATTCACTTATCATGCTGTGATATCCTCCACATCGGAGAAATCAAGTGCAAATTGGGTGACCACTTTGCATTCTGTCCACAACCATGATCCTGAGCTTCCAGCTGTCTGTCATTAATTCTGCAACACACTTCCACTCAGAAATGCCAAGTGGAAGATCCATCTTGGCTTCCTCTTATGATCCCACTGTTGCAGAAGTCAATCTTCAGCCATTTCAATTTGCTCCACATGCTGTCACAGGACGACTGAGAGCACTGGATATGGTAAAGACAATTGGTCCAGTGTAGTAAAGAACTAACTGTGCCCCTAGCCAAGTTACAACTCTAGCACCAATCAATAATATGGAAAACTGCACAGATCTGTCCTGTTCGCGTAAAAAAAAGGACAGCATCCTACTATAACTCTGTATGTCCTGACGATAGCACTTCTGACACATCAAAACCTTTCCACCGTCGACAAGACACAATTCAGGAGTGTGATAGAATACACTTGCCTGGATGAGTGCTGCTGCAGCAACACTCGACATTATCAAAGGTAAAACAACCTGCTTGACTGGGACTCTGTTCACCACTCTAAGTAATCATTTACTCCACTACTGGCATACAGTGGCTGCAGCAAATACCATTTACAAAATGCACCACAATTACTTGCTGAGGATATTTTGACGGCATCTACCAAACCCATGAACTTTACCACTAAGACCTTTACCACCAGAAATTCAGAGATGACAGACATATGGGACTATCATTGCCTGCAGGATTCCCTCTGGTTATATATCAGCCTGATTTGAAAATATATCGCCATTCCCTCAAAGCTCAAAGTTAAAGTCAAGTTTACTGTAATATGCACAAATACATATATGCACAGGTGCAATGAAAATCTTACTTTCAGCAGCATCACAGGCACATAGCATCATGCAAGCAGCATTCACCAGAAAAACATAAATTAACCACAAATTTTGCACAACTTTTACAAGAAAGAACACAATTAGAACAAACAAAGAAGTCCATTTTATTGCAAAGTGATCAAAGTGGTCATTGCGTTGCTAAACTGCAGTGATTAGTGTTGTGCCAGTGGGTCCAAGAACTGAATGGTTGAAGGGAAGTAGCTGTTCTGGAACCTGGTGGTGTGGGACTTCAGGCTTCTGTACCTCCTGCCTGATGGTAGCTGCGAGAAGATGACACGGCCTGGATGGACAGCTATCGAGTATTTCAAGAATTCCTTACCCTACAGCACCTACACCTGAAGGACTGTAGCAGTTCAAGGTTGTGGCTCAAGGCTGGCTTCACAAAGACAATTTAGGGTGGGCAATACATGTTGGCCATGCCAGTGATGCCCAAATCCCAACCCCCATCCCATCCCCATAATTAATAAATAGATAGATAGACAGACAGACCTCTGTTTCCTGAGTCTCCCATACTTTTTCAACAAGGTTGAATTCAGCTTTATCTTCGACAGTTACACTTCCTCCAGACTTATCCTTTGCAATCACTACTGTCTCTACAACCCCTTCTACCTTGTAGTATTTCCTTTCAGCATTCAATCATTCCTGTCCTCCACTCTGTCAAAGGTCTTCCCTTTGTTTCTTCCCTACCCTGTTCTTTCTCTGTATCTTGAAGTTTGTTTTACCCTGTAATTTTCCTATTTCTGGTTGTTAGACTAATACATTATTAACTCTGTTTGCCTCTCCACAGATGCTGCCTGACTTGTTAAATATGTCTAGTGTTTTCACTTTTATTTTAGATTTCCAGTGTATGCAGTATTTTACTTTTACCTTATACCATCCTTATTTGCTTGAAAGTACCATTCTCTATCCAGAAGAATTAAATTTGAAATGAATGATTTAAAAATATCAAACTCAAATTAAAAAAAACTTTTAAAGTTAAATGCAATTTTGGATGCAATTTGTGTCTGGAATGCCAACTGCAGCTTGTGTTAATTCTAGATCCTCCTTGTTATCCATAGTGTCTCACAGACTGAGAGTTGACTGGACCAAACTTGATTTTGATTGCTATGTGGCATCTCATATGTTTCAGACAATTAACCATCTTTCTGAAACCATGAACTATTCACCATGAACTAAATTGTTCATGGCAGTTTGAAGTAATTACCATAAGTTAAATGTTAGGTATTTTGTTTGAATCCTTTCTGCCAATCATAATTTCTGGCATGCACATGGACAGAGTAGAAAGGCTCACTTTCTGAATTAAAAAGGTCATTCTGGGTGGTGAGGGATTACTGTAGCAAGAAACAACATGACAGGAGATCTGCACAGCATCTCTGATGAAGTCCTCGATGTAAATCCAGGGTAGGCATCCGTGCACCTTCCAAACAGTGCACTACAGCAGATGACTATCACAGTTTATTTCAAAGACATGAATTAAAGTATTTTTTTTGTTCAATCACAATTTCACTGCCTACTTTGGTGAAATGTAACAATGGATTGTGTGTGAAGGAAGAAGAACAAAACTATATATTTCAAAGGTCTGATGAATCATGATATTATTTGAATCAGCTGTAAATTGGAGAGACTGCAGTGAACAGAAAACCCAATTTTATCAATTCGTAGAACTGCAAAAAAGATGATTAAATGTCTGAAACACAACACCTAAGTAGCTATCAAAATTGGATTCAGTCCAGACAACAAAGCAGACATAAATTGCATCCAAAATTGCATCTGATTTTGCAAGTTTTATTTGGAGGTTTTGAGATGTTCTATGGGTTCTGAGACCCATAGACAGATCCCAGCATTCCCCCTCACTGCCCCACAGAAGAACCAGCCCCTGCACCTGTGCAGGCAGATCTGTCTTTCTCTGGTACATCAACAACTCCAAGTTCCAGAAATCATTACCAAGCACCATCTCAGCTGGCAGAGCACTAACCTGGGCTGGTCTCACTCTGTCCTTGTTCAAACTACATGGCAGTGGATGTGAGTGGAATTTTAAGCTTAATAAACTAATTTGCCAAAGGTGTATGATGAAAGTTCATTGCCTTAAAACGCTAATACCATGAAACATTAATCCATTAAACATTCACAGCATTTTTCTAATATAAAATCTTAAGTTTCCTTCTGCCACATAAGATTTATTGATCAGTGCCACTATCATGCCTTGCCCATTATTAATTCCTAAGTGACAACTCACCCTTCATCAGAAGCCAGTGGCCAGATGTGCAAGGTGTGGATGTCCAGTTGAAGGATTGTTTAAAAGTAAGTTAGAGAAGGGATAAGAACTCCTAGTGACAGGAGCAGAACAGAGGATTTCATTTTGCACAAATCAGGACATAATTAGCATTAATCCTTTTCACTGTCCTCCTCTTCCTCCTATCAATGATCCTTTCCTCCACAGATGAAACCCTTTGCTGTTTTTAGATGTAGATATTTAGATATTTATTTATTTATTAGTCATGTGTACATTGAAACACACAGTGAAATGCATCATTTTGAGTCATTGAGAATGTGCTGGGGGCAGCCCGCAAGTGTCGCCACTCTTCCGGCACCAACAGAGCAAGCCTACAGCTCCTAACCTTTGGCATGTGGGAGGAAACTGGAGCACCAGGAGGAAACCCATGCAGACACGGGAAGAACGTACAAACTCCTTACAGACAGCAGCGGAATTGAACCCGGGTCACTGGCGCTGTAATAGCATTACACTAACTGCTACACTACCTTGCCATCTGTGGTCTCATGTTGACCACAATCTTTGCTTAATGCACAACATTCTCCAAAGACTTGACAAACTGTAACAGTCTAGCAATACCAAAAAGAATATTACTTCAACCAATACTCTGCGCAAATTAATCAGCAGCTAATCTGCACTTAATTAATAATCACTTTGTGCAGCAGAGGTGGCAGGGAAGGGAATTGGGCATGTGTTGGAAGAAGTCCTTCTTTCCGTTCCATGTGAACTAAAGCGTCAATGTGGCAGCAGTACTAGTTTTATACCAGTACTGTAAACAGGTTTACATCTCAGTTTGCCCCCTCTGTATACTTCAGAGAATGGCCATTTTTACTCTAAATATATGTGCATGCAGGGTATTCTGAACTAAAAGCACTTAAGTACCTACCTTGGCTAACATTACAGAGCTGAACTGACAGTGAGGTGCTTTGATTCGTCAATTCTGTCACTTAGAGAGAGCCCCTACAGACTGGAGCTCAGAAGTGGCATTTGGGAAAACAAAACTGCAGCAGCCTTGATGATAAATGAGCATGGAAAATTTTGGGTAACAGAGAAATGGATGATATTTGGATACAGTTTGGAAACAGAACAAAGAAAAACAAAGAGAAGCCACCTGCAT
>JAUZTB010000017.1:25131987-25142946 GCA_034780895.1 Rhynchobatus australiae | reverse complement strand
TGTCATTGCTTCATTCCCAATCAGCAATCATGAAGCATGTGTTTCATGGTGATTTAAAACTGCACCATATTTGTAGGTACCCAGTGTTGAATCCTGTGTGATTCAGATACCCATTACTGCACTGGTTTGTGACTCTGATATAAAAGCAGGAAATGCTGGAAATACTCAGTGTTCCAGGCCACACCAATGGAGCAAGACACAGGGCTCAATGATCTTTTAGCAGAACACCAGAACCCTATTTTGCTCTTCACATGTGCTGCCTGACTGCTGAAAATTTCCAACACTTCCTGCTGCTACTTCAAATTTACATTATCCACAGCATTTTACTTTTGATTTGTTACTCCTCAATGGCCTTCCTCTACACCAGCCAAGGACAAATATTGAGCATGTCTCCATATTGTATAAGCATGAGAGGTGACCTAAGGCAATGGTTCCAGCATTATTTATTTCTTATTATTTATTTCTCTAAATATGATTTCTATGATCATATAATGCTGTTTCCCCTCCTATCCACTGGTGTGAGATATGCTTAAATCCCTGACCTAAGTCCTGGAGCTCAAGACCCCTGTTCCTTTCAGCATTGAATGCAATCTCACCTCTCCAATAAAGCATTCCCTGCTCCACATGAACCGACATCTCCTATGCATTGACTTCAAATTGCCTAACTCTTCCAAAGTTAATAAAGCTGTTCAGAGGCCTGAGCAAAGTGAAATCGGATGACAATTTGCTCAACTGAGGTGCTGTGAAAATCAAAAAGCAAGGAAATCCAAGTCAACTTGGTCTGCTTTGCCAGCAGACATGAGAACAGAATGAAGAGGATAGCAACTTTGCACCAAACTGCCGTCATGGAGCTTTCACTCTAGAAAAGTTTGTTACACATATCTGTAAAGGAAATGTAGCCGCTCAATCACTTGTAATTTAAGTTCTCAAAGCAGCGGTGTTTCTGTTTTAGAACTCATGAAAGATTAAAGGCTAATAGCAGGTCAATTTGATATGGTCAAAATGATGCATAAAATTCCAGAAAGCCTGGACCGATTTTCAGGTTTTGATACATGATAAATAAAGTTCTGAAACTGAGAAGTATTTATTCATATGGAAACCTCTTAGTGCTGTTATAAGAACTTAAGAAATAGGAACAGGAGTAGGCCATTTGGCCCGTCAAGCCTGCCCTGCCATTCAATAAGATCATGGCTGATCTGGCTGTGGACTCAACTCCACCTACTTGCCTTTTCCCCATAACCCTTAATTCCCCTCCTATGCAAAAATCTATCTAACTGTGTCTTAAATATATTTCATGGGGTAACTTCTACTCTTCCCTGGTCAGAGAATTCCACAGATTCACTACTCTCTGGGGAAAACAGTTTCTCCTCATCTCCATCCCAAATCTATTCCCCTGAATCTTGAGGCTATGTCTCCTAGTTCTAGTCTCACCTACCAGTGGAATTAACTTTCCTGCCTCTATCTTATCTATCCCTTTCATAAGTTTATATGCTTCTATAAGATCCCCTTTCATTCTTCTGAATTCCAGCGAGAAGAGTCCCAAGTGACTCAATCTCTACTCAGAGGCTAACCCTGATGTTGCAGACATGTTCAGCATAATGAAGATCACTTCAAAATTTTATATTTCATTGCTTTCCCAATAATTGTAAGGTTCTGTCCGCACATCGGAATCAGTCTTTCTCACAAAACTTTGGAAAAGAATATTACATGCATTATTTATGCTCACAATTTGTATTTTGTACCTCTAATCCTGATAACAGATGAAGGCAAAATACTGGTTTGAAAAGATTTTTAAAATTAAAGAATTCCCTGTTTTAAAAGTTGTGTACTTTCAATTTATGTAATGTGATCAGATAAATGATTGATTTTGTATTGTCTTCAATGTTAGTTTCTTGAGGAAATGTTTTTACTGAACATGATAGTCTGCGAAACTGATATTCTAGCTTGAAGCATTGGCCTGGTTTTAATGAAATTACCTTTAAAGCTGAATAAAAGTAATTGTTTTAACCACACCCAATTGACACCCTTGCCCTGATTATGTGTGAGTGTGAGAAAGAAAGAGAAATGCTTCTCTACTTTAAAATCAAGGTGGTGAAACCAACACAGTATACCCAGCTGGAAGATCCCCCAATGCTTGAAATGTGCAAATCTATCCTCTGCCCCTCACAAGCCATGAAATAAACTCATGCCAAGAAGAGGAACTTCTACCATGCTCTTATACTATCTCTCATGATTATTCTGGTTTTAGATTCCTGAGCCAGGGTAACATCCTCGTTGCATCCAGCTTGTCAAGCCCTACAAGAATTTTTGTAAATTTCAGAGGCATCTCCTTCCATTCCCCAAAACTTTAGAGAATGCAGGTCTAGTGCACTCAGTCTCCTCTCATACTCAATCCACCATCCCTGGAACCAGGTCAGTGAATCTTCAATGCACTCTCTCCATGACAAGTACATCTTTTCTTTCCGAAGAAGACTAAAACTACACACTGTACTCCAGATGTGATCTCACCAAGGCCCTTTATAATTGTAGTAAGACATCTTTACTTCTGTACTCAAATCATCTGATAATAAAGGACAACATACTACATCCCTCCCTAACTGCTATACATCTGTACAGAGCTGAATGACCAGTTAATCAAGCTTAGATCCACCTTGGAAAGTACGACCATTCTTATGTCACAAAGGTTCCTTCACAGGCTTTTGGCTCTCATAATGAAGATAACTCCAAAATGTTATATTTCATGGGGTCAGGATTAAGAGCTGGAAATTTTGTTGTGCAAGGACTGGGTCTTTGCATGTGGTTTCAGAATGTAAAATTGTGCAGTTATGTCATTCAGTGGAAAATGTTTTTTGCACCGTATGACATTACTGCATAATTTTACATGCACAAAATTCATTTGCAAATCCAAGATCCACTCAGACAGAAGCAAGTCTTCAGCGGGAGTTTGAAAGGGACCAACCTTGCCTAATCTGTGAGTGGGGAGTCCACCATGTTGATCTGGCAGTTAGGTCCTGTTGAAGACCCAGCAACCTGGCCCCCACTAACCTTCCTCTTCCTACCAGTTTGCTTCCCCACCCCTTCTTTCCCAAAAAACTGAATAGGATTAGGAAGAGTAAGTTTGAAGGCATGGATCATTGCTTTTATAACAATTGTAATGTTGAAGAAACAAATATTGAGCTTTATGTTTCAACATCAACAGCTGAAATTAATCATTTAGACGAAACATTAAATTTCAGTAGAGAATGTACCACCATGTTCTTGGGAAGGGCAGTGTTTGTTTTTTCATCCAAGGGGAAAACTAAATTTGTTCAGAAGTTGGCTGTGTGTCAGAATGATATGCCCATCTCCCTGCTTGCACAGAAGTTTGCACAAACTGTTCTCTCTCCTTCCTTACCCTTTTCTTAGAGACCTGCAGCACAGTGACTCGTTTCATCATCCTGCTGCTAGCATGCTCCTTAATATAAAGCAAACATTCTGGAATGTGCAGCAGACAATAGCAACCTTTGACTATTCCATGGAGAAGCACTATCCATATACAGTAGACACTGGTATTTTTCTTGCTGTTTTTGTGGGCTTCTATTCAGGGGGCCATCAAGCATGGCTACAAGGGGAAATCATTGTCTCCAGCTTCTATTCAGTCTATGCCTCCCTTCAATGAATGCACACACTAGTGACTGCGCACAATTAAAGGATCATAAGTACTCTCTAGACAATGAATACTGGCTTTAATACAGTGCCTTGAATGTAAATAGGTGTCCAAAAACACTTGGCAACAGAAGGAAAAAAATGGATTCTAATCCAGGAGTGGAGAGATTATGAAAGGCAACCATAAGACTGGTTGTCTAGATATCTTTTTATCCAGTGTTTAAAAATGGAGAGTTTTATGGTGGGTCAAAAAAGTTTCACTTAAGAAGCAAAAGCAGTTTCAGTGATAGTGGCCAAAAACAGTGGTTAATGGACATAAGCCTGGGGTCAAAGGAATAAATAATTTATGAGTTCTGGTACTGGAGAAAGTTGCACAGATAAGTTTGGTCATTGAGCGATTTGTAGATAAGGATTTAGATTTTTCTGTGTTGTGGGTCGTACAGGCAGAGAAAGTCAGCAAGGTTGTTGTTAGAAGGTGGGACATAATGCACAACAGTATCTACTCTGATGATGACACTTTCCACTTCAGTACTTCTGAGATATCTTTTTTGTTCCCTAACCATGGTATCCCTTCAACTGCATCTATTCCATTTCCCACACTTTTACCTTCAACCACTTCTCCTCCCGCCCAGAATAAGAATTGGGTTCCACTTGTCCTTGCCTTCCACCACTCCAGCCTTGATATTCAATGGATTATCCTCTGTACTTTCAACCACCAGGCACAACTTCTCTTCTTCTTTGAGGATCCTGAAGGAACAAGTCTCCCCACAATTCCTTTGCTTTATTCTTTCTTGTGGCATCTTCTGATGCAATTGCAGGAGATGTAACACTTTGTACCGCTTCGCACATTCCAAGAACTCAAACCCCCTTTCAGATGAAGCTGAAATTCACTTGTTCTTCCATCTGGCGTTCACTGTGTTCTCCTCTACATTGGAGAAACCAAATGCAGATTGGGAGACTGCTTTGCAGAACATTTCCACTCAATCCATAAAGGTGACCCTGAGATTTCAGTTGCCTGATATTTCCATTCTCCATCCCACTCCTGGACTGACTTTTCTGTCTTTGGCTTTATGTCCCAGTGAAGCTCAATCAGAGCTCAAGGGAAGGCACCTCATCTTCTGCTTAGGCAGGGATCAACATTGAATTTAATAACTTTAAATAACCAGCTGTTCCAGTTTGTGGCCATTTCAAATAAAAAGGCATCGTCCTGAAATGTTAAAGCAGGATTTCTATCTCCACAAATGGTGCTGGAAATGTTGGGTTTTTCCAATACTCTCTTTTATTTCAGATTTCCAGCAACTGCAGGATTTTGCATTTAATAATTCCAGAGCTTTTTCCCTCCTCCCCTATGTATATCTTCCCCAGACTAATCAGCTGTGATTAACAAGCCTTCAATACCCTCTCTCAGCCATTCCCACAAGATTTTGTGTCATCCAGTCTCTCTTAGACTCCACTCTATCACAGCACCCCACCCCTTCTCTGTAACTAAAACTATATTTGATTTTTAACATTTCCTACTTCCAATGGAAGGCCATCGACCTTAAATGCTAACTCTGATTCTTTCTTCACGGATGCTGTCTAACCAGAGTTTAACCAGCATTTTTTCTTTTTATGTAGGAAATATAATAATACAGTTGACTCCTGAAGTGCCAAAGATAGCTGTAAAGCTCTCAGTGGTGTTAAAGGTAGAGCTATGAAACATAACAGAGTAATTCATCAGCCTTGGTGATGGATAGGATGCGAGGTTTCAAACACAGCTCAGGGTTGAATAAGGTGTCAGCATTATAAATTGTATGCAGCTTGAAAGAAAGAAAGGCGTGGAATCAATTGGAAAGCAATGGAGTTTGTACACAGACCAAAGAAGATGTCTTTGCTTCTCCCTGTGTTGACCTGTAGGAAATTATGGCCCATTCAGGGCTTGTTGTCAAACAAGAATTGTGTCCTGTTCCCTGGGAAGTGATAAAGATGTTTTTCCTAGTGAACATGGCACAAGTGATTTGTTTTATGCAGATATGACTACAGACTAGATTATCTGGCTGCTGTCTCCTGTGGTGACCCGAATGATTCCTATTGCATTGATGTTTAATACAGATGTGACCTTGACAATTGTTGATATTGTCTCTATGTCATAGTATGCCAGATGGCATAGTTCAGTCATTGCCATTACGGTGAATAAAAGACAGCAAAGAAAAGTCTCCTGTAACAAGCACAGGTAAAAATTACTGTTGGTAAATGTAGGTCTTTGGGTACTGATGGGAGCAAATATACTGCCAGGGGTGCTGTTAAAACTGAAGAGTCTCTTCCATGACTTGACACCCTTCATCCAATTTATGATAATTCACGTTATCTCAACCTGGATGGGATTGGTAACTGCCATATTTATGGAGGTTTTACTGAGACAAAATTCAAAATTGTATGTCATTGATTGAAGTGGTGAGGCCATAAGGCCATAAGCTATAGGACAGAACTAGGCCATTCGGCCAGTCAAATCTGCTCCGCATACTCAAAGCTGTTTGTTCTCTCTGAAGTTTCACATTAATTGTCATATAAGAGGAAGAGGTAGTCATAGAAAGCAAAGGGATCCACAGTCAGGGCACTGGGACATTTTCTCTTGGTCTTTTTACCTCCTGTTAAACAGCATCAAATATCTTTTCTTCAGTCTCATCTTCATTCAAGATTGTGAAAAATACAGCAAAGTGGAAACATCTCGACATCTACCTTGTAATGCCTCTTAAGTACTTGTATATTTCAATAAGATAATCCTCATTCTTCTAAACTATAAAGAATATAGATCTACTTTCTTTGGCCACTTTATCTTTATACCTTATAATTTTCTTTAATTATATCTTTAATCTGTTGATAAAAAAAATGAACACCTGACTTGCTCCAATCTATTTCATAACCTGGCATCACCCCACCCCTGAGTCCAGCCACTCCAAGACTTTTATTCAACCATTGCTGGCCATAGCTTTTCTCAATTTCTCAATGTCTTAATATTCCAGGATACCTCTTAGCAAGTGCCCATGGAACAAAAAAAAGTCTCCAGAAATAAAGGCCTGAAATTTCTGATGTGTGGTGAAGCAGTGGCACTCAACACTGATCTAAAATAAAGTTGCCCACGTATATCCCTCTACCTCTCCAGTATGAAATCTCCCTATTCCAGCATTAGTTGCCATCAGGTATTAGTTCAAAAGGATTCATGGCACCCAGCAAAAGCCATGTCACCCAACCACGATGAAGGATTTTCACAGTAATGAAACAAAAGGTACAAAACTTTAAAAAAACATTTTATAGTGTACTAAATAAAAATGATAATGTCAACATATAATTGTGGCAAAAAATGTCATCGATAAAGGTTTTTATTTTTTTTATTTTAAGATTTTGAAATATATAAGTGTGGAAACTACAACCCACATATGTTACATTAGATTTTCAGGGCAATTGTTTGCCAGGGAGTAATTATGGCTTAGTATACTATTAAAAACTCACTTAGGACCTCATGCAAAGACAGTAACATTTTCAGAGTAACATTACAGTGAGACTGGTTCATAAATAGCTTAGGTTCATGTCAATTCTTGTGATTTTCATTGATTTCATTGGAAAAGGCTGGAAACAGCATAGCCTGTGGAGGAGTGTTAAATCATTCACGGCAACTTCAGGGCTTCTGCATTTCACATTAGAAATCTTGAATTTGTTGTCACTTGCATGGTGTAATGACAGAAACCTGCAAGAGTTTCATTGTCAATACCTTTGCAAAGTTCAGCCCAACATTTGCCTTTGTGATGATAGTGTCTTATAGTGAAGGTTCAATTTTCAAATATATTGACCAAGTAATCAGTCTCACAGTAATAATGTGAACAATATTAAAATCACATATTCTATTCTAAAATTTCACAAAGCTGGAACTGTGTAAAAGAACCAATGCTGTGAGTATATTTTGCTTCTTTTATTTGCCATCACTTTTCTCTAACAATATATATTGGCTTGAATTGTTTTCTTTGCTTATCATTTACCATTGATGTTAATGCAGCTCTAAACAGGTTTTACTACCACTGAGACTACAGCTGACATGCCTGACTTATATTACATGACACATAGTAATAACCTAAGGATTACTGATCTGGGGGCTAAGAATTATTATTATAATTAAGAATTAAGTAGTTAAAATTAATTTTTATAAGTAATATAAGATGAAATACCAGAAAATGTGTCTTAAAGGACCATGTTTATTGCAGTAAATTTAAAACTCATTCGTCTATTGGTTTGCACACAATATAAATTTAAATCATAAGGATATATTATAGAAACCAAGCATTTATTACTTTAACCCTTTAACTTGCATAAGCCTATTTATAGGAACAGAATGTCAATTAATTGGGAGGTACTGGTAGAAAAAGAAACTTCTGTTAATTTAGACATCACAAATAATCATCTTGGAATTTGATAGATGTAGTTAATATAGTTTGCTAATAAGAATGATTTGTATATGCAGAGAAAAAAATCATTCACATTTCCACCTCTGGAACGGTGTAACAAGAAGTCCTACTAATAAAAATTCAGCATGCATCAAACATTTTGTGTATGGTATTTATGCATTACTTTGCACAATGAATATAATTATATCAAAAGATATGCCACATTAATATTAATAACTTAGATTTTACAACATATAAACTACAGAGGCAAAGAAGTTTTTTTTAATTCTAATCAAACATAAAAGGGAAATAATAAACCTCATGAGAAACATTTGATTGATTTTCATTGTGTATGTTCCTGGGCAAAAAACACTATCCTTCAAATATCTGATTAACAAGTAAACTGGTAGATAATAGAAGGACAACCATGTCGCACACAACATTAAGCAAAGTATATTAATCTATATTAATTCGATAGTCTGTGTGTGGCTTGACACATAATACATTGTGGGAAGAAACAGAATACTCCATCATGGTCAGTTGTCATGAAATAGTAAATGAAAATGACTGCACTGTCGACAGACTATTTCACATAGTCAGGTTAACATGGTATAAAGGAAATAATGTGCCTTTTTCATTTATTGCTCTAACATTAATGAGCAATCAGAATATTTTGAAGTTTTAAGATTGAGATCAAAATAATTCTGATTAATGTGGTAAGAAGTGGTTTCTCTTATTAAACTGGATACTTTAACCCTATTACTACATAATTGTCCCATGTCGCTTTATATCAATGCAAATACATCAATGAACAGATCTTTATGCCTAATTGTTAAAATTTATTTCTATTCCCTTTATAAGTATGGATAAAAATAACTACCTGGAAAAAGTGCCTTTGCAAGTAGAAGTACAAATTTACTATTGGGTGTTCCTGAGGTGAGCAGATCAGCTTTGAGTACCAAAAGAAGGAAAATTAACACAATTGTGGTACAGATTGATTGAATGAAAGTGGTAAATTTAATTACTGAACTAGTTCTGAGAGCATTTGAGACAGGGATAATTTATTTGGAACAGTTGTCTTTTCCTGTGGCTATTTCAAAAACAGGCATCTTGCATACATTATGGTTCAGTTTAATTGAAGCCATAGGAATGTCATCCACAGAACGTAACCTACCAATGTACAATCAATGTTGCACGTTTTTTTACTTCATGACCTGGTGGACCCTGGAAAAGAAATCATGACCTGGAATTTCAGAAATCCCAATTTAAAAACAGTTAACAAATATGATTGCAATATATATTGAAGTAGCAAACTTCTGGCAGTGAGATGAAGCTCCATTGCAGGGCTGCTGAACCTGCTGGGCTTGAATTAACATCATTTGTGCAAAATTGTACACAATGAATGGGCCCACAGTTGGCACAATCCTCACTCAATGAAGGTGATCTCAGCCAGATGGTTGAGACCTGTTTCTTCATTGTTAATGGGACCCAATCCTATCTGAAATATGCCATGGAATTGAGGCATCGACCTTCCTCCGGGTAAGTGGCTTCTTTACATTCTCTTTGATGGTAACTGTCATCACCTTAAATGACTAGCCATCCCCTGATTATGTCCCTAACTGACCATATCCCCCATTCTCTGATTATCTTTCAGCCTAACTCCTTCCACTGTCTCCCTGTTTGAGCCCTCTCTTCTTATTTACTAATTTTCCCCAAGCCATTATCCTCCATATCCCTGCAATATGGCCCTCGTGATGCTCTAATCAAAACCCCCCCCCAACCAAGCTCCTTTTCTCTATGATCCTTTTCCCTTTCATAACTCTCTCCCCTGCCACTCAGATGATAACATTAGTAATGTCAGCCATATGTCCAGTCCAAAGTCTGCCTTAAGCTGTCACATTTATTCCCCTCATAATCCTCTCCTTTCCCTGTGATTCCCTACCACCTCTTCCTCCCTGGTCCTATACCATTATTTACCTCCAGTCATCTCCAGAACACTGCTGAACTCACTTTCTAAGCAGTCGCTACTATTAGCAATAGTGAAATCCTGCAGATAGAAAGCCTTTGTACGTGTTTTCTTGTTTAAAACTTTGGACCTGCTGAAAACAGATGCAACCCATCCCTCCATCTTAACATACACTTTCAGTTGATTGCAATGTCCCGATCCTCATGTTTTCTCTTTGATTATCTAAGAAGAGTCTATGAGCATAACTTTTAAAAGCTCAATTGATGGACCAGATATTTTAAAGCAAATGTCCATTTACTTTCCATACTTTGTTACATTATTGTACTGCATATAGTGACATCGTCTCCCTGAAATAGTTTCTAAATTTCAAAATGACACCATGATAGCAAAATTAAACTGTTATGAAATAACATTTGCAACATTAGAAGCTGCACCGGTTTGTCCTTTTTTAAAGTGAAATTTATATCTGACCTTTATCATTCTTATTAGCAAATTGGCATATGAAACAAAGGTAACTACATGTGCTTTAACACTGAAACAAACTAATAAACAGAATAATTGTGAAGAGGATTGGTGGGATACTACCAATATCCTAGTTGTGCCACTGACCATAACTCATTTATGACTGTTATCAGAATATCTATATTCCAAAGGTGATATGGAATGGAGGGAGTGTTATTGTATCCCTCCATTCCATATCATCGTTCTTCTGTGTATGAGTTTGTTGCGAGTTCAATTGAACTATCCGTCTATTTATCTGTACATGAATCGAAGTAGGTAGTACAAATACTTCAAAATTTGTTTTTTCCTGCATTTATGCTCCAGCTATCTGTTCTCAGCACGTTTTGTGGGTTTTAATGTGTCAACTGAACCCAAATCACTTTGAAACCTTGATGCTGGAATTTCATTCCAAACTGTGCCAAACTTAAGAAG
>JAUZTB010000017.1:25096693-25108377 GCA_034780895.1 Rhynchobatus australiae | reverse complement strand
AAGACTATATTAGTGGTACACTAATACTTTTTACACATTATGGTAAAAATATTCCAGAATATTTTAGCAGAAATGTGCTGCTGAGACGTTTGATTTAATCAAGGTTAGTAATCAGAGCCAAGGGTCTGGCATTAGTTCTCACTTGCAGTCAATTGCATTCCTTTACAATAATCTATTTTCAAATGACTTGTAAAATTCAATGTTCTTATGTTTTGAAATGAACTGTATCAATGCCTTGCAAAACTAAGTTTTTCATTGTATCTTGGTACACTTGACAATAGTAAACCAATTCCAATTCCATTATAGTAATGGCATATAGAATATAATGTCATTCTCCAAATGTCATCTACCTCAGTGCAGATGTGGTCCAGACAAGTCAAAAGAAGTAAAAAAGTAAAATTTTAATTGTAATAAGCATCAAGTAACAACTATAAAATGGAATGAGCATCTTAAACTCAAATGTAAGTTCCTTGTTTTCTGAAATTCTGACATGTCAACCAAACAGATTAGAGCAAGAAATGGAGGGAAGATGCATCAACTTACTTCAGAAAATATTATTTTACAAATATTACCAAAACCTGTTTGTTTTAGAAATCACTTAAAGATATTGCAGACACTATTTCTGATTATCATTAATTTAATGACTATATTGTATGACCTCTGGGAACCAAACTGTGCTGTTTAAAAACATACTTGATTGCTGAATTCCATCATTGGATTTAAGGTCTAAGTTCCCATGGAAACAGAACATACTCTGCTGGAGAATGAATGTCCCAGGCCTCTCAGACTGTTGAATGTCTTCTGACATCATAAAATCAGCTTCCTAATTAGCTATAAGTGGCATAATGATCTGGAAACATAATAGGTACCAAAGTGTGAGTTAAATAGTATTGCTGCATCTCAAAGTTCAGACCATGTTTATGGTCTACTTGAACTTTCCCCTTAATGGTTTTTGACATAATCGGAACACCTTAATTAGCTGGCAGCTCACTCAAAAGCAACCCTTTACATGTGATTATATTGTTAAATATCTGTGCACCCTCAATGCCAATGCCCAAGCTGTTAAATTTTGAGTGAAATCTTAATTTTTATCAAAACATTTTCCCACATTTTCTATACGTACATTGGCATTCTTATTCAGTTTGTTTCACTCAACCAAGCAAGGAAATAAAAATCATTTACAGGTAACCAACCTTAAAATGCCTGACTATAGACATTGTATTTCCAAAATTACTTTTGGTAGCTTTAAAAACAATCCTGAGCTTTTTGGTTCCTCTAATGGCTCATCAATTTCAAAAGGATCGATTGAATGAAAATTATGGTGTGCAGAGGATGGATGTCATCACCCACAATTATTCCAAAGACCACGCAAAGAATGAAAGGTGGATGCAAATTTTGTGTGGTCACATTATGCACCCTTTGAATTGTTTCTGTTGCATGTCTTTAACTCTGTGGCAAGACTTGCTCCACACCCTGTTCGCATTCACTTGAATGACAGACATGTGTGTGAGTGCTGGGAAGTTTTGTAAGGCTGCTTGTTGCTGTCCCCTGTGGAACGACTGCCACATTTGAACTGAACTCCAGGGTCACCTGGTACGTGCCCTTTCACACCGTGACCCGCCTTCCAATAGTTCACTGAGCAAGGGAATTCAACACTGTTGGGCATAGACAGTTACTTCAGGAAGTCGCGCACAGTTTCAGTCAACGTTCGCTCAGATTCTGACACTTTTAAAACACTTAAATGTTTAACCTTCAACACTTGAGAAGTTGTCATAACATTTGCATTTATCCTGAGGGGGAGTTGGGGGAAGAGAGGCCGTCCTTTTTCTAAATGGACCTCTGCGCCTTGCTGGAGAAAATGCACCCGCGGCTCAGGACTGTGTGGAAACCCCCACTTGTCTGAAGTTCTTTGCTCGGAGTCGCTCATCCCTTTCCCCGATCAGTTTAACACGCCAAAGACAAAGCCATGAAGCACAAAACCACATCCCGCCTCCCCGGACCAGTTAGACTGCGCTTGCGCCTGAGCGGGCTTTGCACTGGCCACGCGACCCCAATTTGAGTTGTGGACAGAAATTGCAAAGATTCACCCTGTAAGTAACTAAACTAGCCCAGGATCACGCTTTCACAGTACATAAATAAACACAACATGACGGGTAAATAGTTCCGACTTTGGCTTTAAAGGAAAATCTGTCTAGTGTCTAATTGTCCATGAAAGGTAAGCGATGTTCTAGATTTCACACTACCTTGACATGCCATAACAGTCTCAGTTATAGGTTAGAGGCAGACACGCTCTCTTTATTTTGCGTTTAAAGATCCCTTTCGCTGTTATTTGGTATAATTCACATATAGTTCGTAGACATGTTACCAGCAGTTCATAAGATATTTTCACTGTTTTCTCTAAAATAATTTGAGTTTAAGCACGTCCATGTAAATAATGAATTTACAGATTAGTATACATGGATGTGTGTTTGCATATCATGGATATTTATTATAGATATTATTGTGTATTTATTATGGCTGATTATATTACTATACAATAAATAAGATATTTTCAACTTTTCGAAAATTTCATTCTTAATTACGTTCTATTTAATAACAATGTGTCACATAAATATTTGGGTTACGTTCATTATTCATCCGTGCTTTACAGATCAAATTCATCCCAAAAATCTTTCCCACCCTTGCATCCCTTCGTTATTTGTATGGTGTGATAAACGGCAAAAACAACATTAAAAGTTTCAAACAAATCAATTTTATTTGAATGTGCATTCTGTCAATGAGAGCATTTCCTCATTCGGTTTTAAGATTGAAACTCTATCCTCCATCATGTACAGCAGCGTAAAAGGTAGATGGTTTAAAGTATTATAATGGCCACGAATCAATTCCAAAAGTAAACAACCACAAATTGATCGATCTGTCAGGAATATTGTTGATTTATTCAAGGTGGTCATTTCCTTGATAGTGCATTCAATGTTCAGTAGGTGAAGTTGAGTTCATTGAGCTCAAATCCAGATTGATGTTAAAATATATAAAAAAAGAAAAAAAATCTCTAGCAAAAGCCATCCGAGAGACAGGTATGTCAACCCACCAGTCACTTCTGAGGTTAAGTCATTAACTTTGTAGTCTTCTATCTTGCCATTAATCAATAATCAGAATGTGGCCACTTTTTATTCATTTGATTATGTTTCGGGAGGTGTATACGTTTGAAATATGTTCTTTGGGGTGCGTTTTCTTAACTTGCGAATATTTTCCATGAAACAAAATTGACGAACGCAAATGAACTATTGGCTAACGTTGTATTTTAGTAAAAAGTATCCTGAAAAGGTTATCAGAGCATAAAATCTACGTGAGAATTCAAAATGAACGGTATTGTTTTAAGTTTTAAACTCCCAAGTTGTTATCCTGGTTATACGCAAAGGTTCCTTTAGGTGGCGCACTGTCACCATAATACGAGGGTTGCAATTTTTTGATCGCTATCCAAAACCGTTGCTAATAATCTTTGATTGCAAGAAGTTAGCTTATCTCTTGTTATTCATTGATGCCATCTGCGTTAAAACGCTAACTCTAAATATAGGGAAAATCGTGCCTCTGTCAAAAGCAAAAATTAGCTGTTAAAATGCAGATTAAATATGTTTGCCATTCATGTTCCTATCGTGCAATTTCCTACAGCAAATATTGTTACCCTCTTTTCAAATTAATTTTACTAAGCCAATGTATTAGAATCAAACTTTGTTCTAACTCATAGTATTCATTCCTTCCAAATGATTTGCAAGCAAACACATCCCGGGATGTAATACTGTATTTAACTTTGTCCATGTTTTCTTTAAGTAAATTAACCTGCTGAATAATTTAGATCTAGTTCAAGGGTAATACCTCTTTGGCAGTTTCAAGTGTGCGGGAGCATCTCTGGTAGTTTAACAAATTACTGTCAGTTAGAAGAGCATCTCATGCCTAACAACAAATTTGGAAATCTCGTTGACTAATCTTAATAGTGAGGAAGTCCTCAGTGTCTTATTTTATTTCCACTCCTTCTTTTATTGGGACAAACTGCATATTAATTGACTGGAAGCAATCTATGTTCTTGCATTGCCCCCCAGCTACGCTTTCGGCAGCCAAACCGCCCAGCTTTCTTTCTTCATTACGATCTGTTGAATAAATGCAAATTGCGGCGTGGCATTACAAAAAGTAAATTGGCAACAGCTTTCCAATCAATAGTTCTATTAGTATGAAAATATACCAAATTTTAATGGAAATTATTTCTTATGCAGCGCCTATACTACATGAGATACGCGATTAGAATTGCAGTCTGTTAAAATGAGGGGTTTAGATTCTTTCTTCGAATATTTTTATATTAAACACAATACTCTAAAGAGCAGTAGATTGAAAGTTTCCCTGCCGGTTATTAGTACATAATGTTCATTGTCCACGGTATCCGATTTTGAAAGGTAGAGTTTGAAAATGCATATTACGTTTTGGCTATTTCAAAATAGTCATATTTGAATCCGTGTTTTTGCAATTGGAATACAAAAGTCAGTCCCCAGCAGTACTGTACAATTTTCCTCCATGAATTGAACTGAAGCTTCACTCCATCACTGACTCTCTCACCCTAGGTATGACATCTGGATTGAACATATTAAATATGACATCAGCGTCCCGGCGCATACAAAAAAATATCAGAATTAATTAAAACGAAGTGTGTTTCATTAATGCGTATTACAATATTTAAAATAATGCAATCGATCCTTCTCCCGGCAAATTCCACCTCTGCTTTTCCTGGGATCGGGAAGTTAGAATTTGCACAATGCAGCGAACTTCTTGAGGTTGAGAACAAAATAAAGTTGGGACTTTGAGCAGATTTATCATTGAACCTTGCGTGATTTTAATGAATTATGTTCTTATCTAGACTGGCCGTTTCATTGATATTCTTACCCCAGATGCGCAATGTTTGATACCCCCAAAAGTCCTATTGTCGGAATGGCTCTAAAATTTGCGCACTGAAGTAATCAAGTTTTGGGGATATTTACGTGTTTCCCGATATATAGGATGTTTGAAGTTTCTTGTGACTCGAGAAAACGCCAAAATGTGTTCAGGTGTAAGGTCGGAAGTGGGTGTAAAAGTAGCTCCCTGACTTGTGAGGTGATGCCCCGTTTACAAGAAGGACCCTTGAACGTTTTACTCACTGTCAGGCAAAAATCCACAATTGGTATTTATTGCGAGTCTCACAAAATATAACCCCGGTGTCACCCGCTTTGAGATCTACCCCACTTCTCTAATGACGGTCTACGTTATAAACAGTGGCCGTGTGTTATTTACCTCACAAGCGAAAAGTGGTGAAAAGTTGCATATTGTCGACAAATCGTGGTATCGCGCGTTTATAAATCACTGCCATTTACGAATTGCTACCCACGCCGTAACGAGACCAATGATGAAACTCTACAGCAGGTTCAGAAAAATATTTTGAGAGCTGCAGTTGATTTAGCTATTTCTGTCAACAAAAAAAGTTGCCGATCTGGATATTAATTAATGCGCGGTGGAAAAATTAACAGCTCTAAAGTTGCAGGCAATCAGGGACAGACACCTGAGAGCGGGAATGCGATGTATCTGGTGTGCGTGGAAAGGTTTCTTAGTTCTGAGGGATGTTCGGGGAAAGTTGGTAAGGAAATCTTAGTGTGATCAACGGGCTCCTTTCCACATTGCGATGTTGGCGAGCTGTTGATGGAGTCCAGATTGATCCCAAAGCCGCGTCTCTGGGCCTCCCGAGGCGGCGCTATTTGTCAAATGTGCACCTTACAGGTTGTAACGTGAAAACAGGGATTAAGGCTTTCCGCTAAATCTCTGCAAAGCGCTTAATGGAATAGATTTTCCTGGGGTAAAAAATACTCAAAATATCAGCTAACCGTAGTTTCAATTGATTAAAACCAAAATAAAAATCACATAACGTGTGGTAATATAGGAGTGCGGAGAACTCATTTATGAATTGTGCTATTTTCATTTAAGTTCTGTCATTACATCTGTGTGGAAGCTGAACTGTAAAAAGCTGGCGGAACGTTTTTAATCGATCAGTTAATTTGTGGCTTTTATTATAGATGCCTTGGCGATCCCTGAATGACTATTGTAATGTTTCCTTTTAAAAAAAAATGACGCGCGTTAGATATTTGTTTATTTTGCGTAAGTTGGAAAATAGATTGCGGTCAATTAAAAGTGCCTAACTGGATCGAGAAACGCGATAGACAATTAGTGTGGTACGCAATGAATGTATGTTACATACTGCGGAAGTGACCCCAATACTCGACTTTGCCACGCTTCTCCTACCGTTCCCACCTCGCGCTGTATCATACGAGTTTGCATTGTAACCCTTTGTGTAATCTTCACCGCAAGTTTTAGGCGCACTACGATTTTGTTACCTTTATTTGAAAACTACCGTTATTTATGCACTAACTAGTCCTGAGCGCCCGCGAGCGGTTGTGCAGTTGGTTTAAGTATTTTGTTTTAAAAGTCAGTAAGGAATATTTTTTTTCTCTTAAAAGGGGACTTGTAAACACCAACAATTAGCTCAGTTGCATTCATTTAGTAGACGTCTACTTTTTCTTTTGAGGGACTGGGGGGAGGGGAAGGGGTAATATCTAAAACCCACTACATTAAAACTGAACAAAGGCAGTCGAGTGTCCATACAAAAAAAGAGCGTTTGTAAAACGGGGTTGAGGGTTAAAGCAAAAGGCAAAGCCAGAGATTTGGTGAAAAGCAGTGTCTTTGGTTGGCGATTGTGATTTTTCAGTGTGCTCTGGTATGACGGCGAGAAGAGGACAGCTGGCGCGGGGGACTTGGGACTGCCAATGTCCATCTGACTGACTTTGGCCTGACATCTGGGAGACCACTGGTGTGTGGCACGCGAATCGCTTGATGTCGCTATTTATATGCAAATTCTGTGTATCATTCAACCCTCACCGTAAATTTACAAAAGGAACACTTCACATAATAAGGAGGATCGTTACTTCGGGAGGTCTTTGACTGGACCATGCAAATCCGATTCAATCCCGCAAGCTTCTAGCTCTCTTTCTTTGTCCAACAGTGGTTGCTAGCTCACTCCTCAAACTAAGAATCCAGCTGAATCCCCAGTATTTCACCACACAACTGTCCCGACTTCCCAATATGATTTTTAAACCAGATAATTCAAACAATATTTGACAACAAACAGCCCATAAAACTGTCTGGCCCATTGTCCTACCCCATTGTAGTAAATTATTTAAATGTGTTCCGCGGGTTCACTTTTTTCAACCGAATAGATCGTTCCACAATCTCGCTTCATTTAGGATGGAGCTGTTTGCTTGCAAAGAAGAAAGCGCGTGTGTAATTGTTGATGCTTAAAGGTGATATTCGGGCGGGTGTGTTATTAGCATTCTCCTCCCTGGGAACAAAGGGTACCTGGAAAAATTGAAAACGCCTTCAAAACACGGGAAAGTTATTTGTTTGAACGCCAAAGTCACTTTATATTGAAAAGATGAAGTTTGAGCCGCTTTTATGCGACCCTTCCCCTACAAGAAATGGCAGCGGTAAATTGTTGTGTCAATACGGAGTCGTCACATTTCCCCTCGATTAAATTTGGGTTGTTGCAAACAGTTTGTCAAAATGGTAAATTTGGGGTGGGTGATAAAGGTTGTATTTTCCACGGTATCGTCTGGAGCAGTCGTCGTCCAGACCAGATGAGAATAGAAAATGAGCGAAATATATTCAGCCCAAACCCTGTTGTGAGGAACAGCTGATTCCCCTATTCTGGCCAGATGGCTTCTGAACACAGATTTGCATTAATTTTCGCCTAATATCTTCAAAAAAATAGTGGTGCAGCTGCATTTGTTGTCCAATACGTTTTAAAACTCTTTGGCTGCAGCACGGATGAAGCCGCCTCTGTGACGGTTTTGCGGAACTTTTCAGGTTGCGTTTTACAGTCAGCTTTAAAAGGATTTGGCTAAAACCCTATAATTTGGTAATCAGATTTAAATCGCCTCGGCGGGTGTAATCTGGTATGAGAACACTGTAAGTGACGGTGCAAAACACGTTTATCAGATTTGAAGGAAAAACACTTTAAATATATTTAAAATTATATAAATGACTGATAAAAACGTGTTCACTTCGACTAGTTAGTGCTAAAATTACCCATTGTTATTTGTGTTGCTTCACTCATTAATTACTAATGCATGTTTACTGTAACGGAGCTTTGCATCTATGTATAAACAAGTGACTCACAGAATTAAAATACGCTTAAACTCTTTACAGGTTTCAAATATTACACTTAAAATAGAAGAAAGGTATACTTTGCTGTAACTTAAATTTATTTTCGGTTGAAATGTAATAATTTTGTTAATAATACAGATGTACCTGATCGATATAACACTGGTTCATACAGCTCAGAATTTCTTTTATTTATTATGCATATTGTTTCCTGCACATTTTGATTTTAAAATACAGTCTTAGGATTCTGTAGATCTATATGGCATCTTAATATGTGATGATTGCTTCTGAAGACTAATCTTATTACTTTCAATCGCCATAAAATATGATTTTATTATACTTACGTATTTAATTAGACGCCAGCAAAGTAATGGATTTTGAAATCGGAATAGCAACAGCTTTGATAATTCACTTATCTGTCGCAATAGTCATTAACCCCCAACACCAGAAAATAGATTGCTCTAACACATCTCTTTCTCACCCTCAGCGGACTATTGAAATTCAAGTGTTATGGTGTCCCCTGATAACAGAATTCGGACTTCGATTTTCACCGATTAATTAAAATATTAGCGTACGTACGATGCCAATTGTCAAATAAAGGATGGCAGTGCTAATACGAACGAAGAGAAGGAGCTGATCATTGAGTAAGTGACTATCCCTGATTCTCTCCCACCAACCCGGGCTCCTACCTTTAGTTAAAAAAAATCACAGGGCAGCCTCCGTCCCAAGGGTCCCCTCCTCTGGGCACAAGCTAATATCTCTGAAAGGCTAGTTTTAGTCAACAAAAATCTAGTTAGAAATACACGTGGATCTTCAGGAATTCCTGGTGATCGCATATCTTCATATCATCTAACTTCATATCGTCGTTCTGATTCACAGCCGTATGCAGCCCTCATATTGTTAGTACTAAATGTACCTCATAATTTGGATATTGATCCAGTGAACATAGCTAGATCTTTTACCCATAATTGATTACGTGATCACATGGATAGGGAAAAAAATAATGTAATACAGCACTTTATACACAACAAATTACATAAAGGTGACATACTGTTTGACAAGTAGGTACATATAAAATAAATATTAAAGACACCCCCTCTCCCCAACACACACACACACACACACACACACAAACATACACATTTACACACACACAGACACGCAAAATTCAGGTTTGTAATTAATTTGTCAGGTAGGTTCTATGCAGCAGTTTATTAATTTTCTGGCCATATATTGCATTGCCCAGCAACCATTTGTAGTCAGGGCCAAGGAACATTTGCACACGCTATTTTATAAGTTTAAATACAAAGTTCAGCCGCAAGTTCTTGCTACACGTATTGATCTGACAGTGTTCTCCACTTCAGTTTGTGTTTAAAGTAACAATTTTGCCCCTTTAATTTCTGTTTGAAGACAAACAATTCACGTTCGCCGTATATTTTTTTCCTAAAGGATTCATTATGTTAATAATAATGTCTGCATTTGATTTTATTGGATGTCAAATTTGGGTACAAGAAAAAGAAGGGAAAAATACACAAGGAGCAAAAAAAAGAGGGCAGCTCACGCAGCGGCTCAGGTTGTGGCTGTCAATCGCAAGCGTCGCCGCGTTCCGATTGGTTATGCTAATAAGACCTCCATACATGGCCGCTGTCTCCTCCCCTAAACGTCAGAATCTGTCAGCGCCCGTCCCGGGGGTTTAGAGTTTTGGCTCCCGGGAAAGGATCCATTCCTAGGGGAAAGAGGGCTGAGTTTGTATGTTTCCATCCATTCTGTGAGACGCTAAAGGCCCTAATCAACCTCTCCTGTGTCCAGGAACACCTCTATGGTAATCATTTTTCGTTTATTTGTCTTTTGGAGCAGGAGAACCTTGTCAGAAGTGGTCGATTCAGCAGTGTCCTAAGCAGAATACCTTTGATGCTGTTAGCAGGATGACACCACACTGAGAGAACAACATCAACAAACAACATTTTTTTTACTCTTAAACCAAATTTCCCGCTAGTTGTACTTTTCTCCACAACGGATCACGATCCAACTAGCGCTGAACTACTGAAATTGTTTATGTCGTGCCAATTCAGGACAGCTTGAAGAGGAAGCAAGTCTGAACTCGGCTTTTCTCTCACTGATCATAACGAGCAAAGTCATCTCTCATCTATTTCCCCCTCCGTTCGCCGTGGGAAAAAAAATCTGACATCTCCTAGATCCTAAAACCGTACAGGAGCTGGTTTTGCAGAAAAAAATTGTTTTAATGTTTGGAATTCAGGAAAATATACCAAGAGGTGGGACGACCATGAAAGAGGAACCGCTAGGAAGTGGGATGAATCCGGTCCGATCATGGATGCACACAGCTGGGGTAGTGGATGCTAACACGGCCGCCCAGAGGTATGTATAATCAAATACTACCTTCCATCTGATTTTTTTTTATGTTTCTCATATCGACCCAAAATCACCAAATCCCCTCAATACTCTATCAATTACCCCCTCTCCCTCTGCTCCCCTTCACTTTCCCTTTCATTACATCATATTACTGCTAGCGACAAATCAAGAAATCTCTAGTCTCCCAAATGTGATTCCCATCTCCCATGTTTTCCATCAGTTGGTCTCTGTCTCCAGTGCAGGTAATTCTCACCGATACACTGTGTTATTGTTTTCCCGCAGCGGCGTGGGTCTGGCTCGGGCACATTTTGAAAAGCAGCCGCCCTCAAACCTAAGAAAATCCAATTTTTTCCACTTCGTCTTGGCCCTTTACGACAGGCAGGGGCAGCCCGTCGAGATCGAGAGAACAGCTTATGTGGACTTTGTGGAGAAAGATAAAGTAAGTTGCTCACTGTAGAAATGATTTTCTCTTTAAGTGCACAATAACTAACAAGCCTAACGGTACTCAAGAGGCGCCCAAACCACGTGTAGTTCTGCTTGTTATAACAGCTCTCGGCTGCTAAGAAAAATAGCTGCCTGTTTATGACATTGTGTGTAAATATTATTTTATTACAAAAGCCTAAAAGCAAAATGTTTCCTATTGCTAGAATACAAGGACTCGCCGCATACTTAACAAGCCAGAGACTGACATGGCAAGCTGTTAATTATAAACACATATATTTAAAGAGACATGAAAAATAAACTATGGAATACATTGAACTACATAATTACTCATTTATAACGGTTGCTTTTAGGAGCCAAATAATGAAAAAACCAACAATGGAATACACTACAAACTTCAGTTACTTTACAGCAATGGTAAGTTGAACTGAATTGATCCAGAGGGGTGTACCGGTTATCTTTTTCTATTTTAATAGGGTTTGGGTGTGAGTCATGTGGTGTAGATACAAGTCACTGTTTGTAAATTTCTGAAGTTCAACCTGACTAGCAATTAAGTGTAAAAAGAAAATAAAAAGATTAGAGTTTCATTGTCGCTTCTCCTGATTTATCGGGCATTTAGCTTTGAAAGTGAACATGATGCTGTTCCC
>JAUZTB010000017.1:25022076-25029576 GCA_034780895.1 Rhynchobatus australiae | reverse complement strand
TCTGTATCGTGGACTTCTCTTTTTCCAATGTCAGTTGCTGTCAGGTGTCAGTTCAAAGGGATCCCTGGCGTCCAGCTGCATTGACGCCATCAAGCTGGCTGAGCTGCCAAATGCATTGAAGAATTCTCACAAATAGCAAACAGGAAGGAAGAGTGCAGTTTTTATCTAATATTTTAAAAATTTTATAGAGTATGAAATAAAGATTGGAATGTACATATAAGATTAAGGTAAGCTGAAATAGAACCCCTTCACAAAATAACTATTATTTAAAAATTGATCATATCAACATGTTTCTGTAAGGAAATTACAATTAACATGTGCAAAAATGTACTTTCTCAGGGCCAGAAAGTTTTCTGAACAGTAATTATGGCTTAGTATGCCAATAAAACAGAGTTACATCTCGTGAAACAAAGTTTTACAGCAGGGATAGTTTGTAAATTTATCAAGCTTTCATTATTTTAACTCATTTCCCATTTTGGCAATGGAGAAGGTGCCAGTTCAGCACAGTGTGTGGAGGAGTATTGGCAGCAATGTTGGGGTTTCAAAGATGAACTACATGTGTGTGGAAACCCCAAACTGTCCAACAGTTTCATGGTGTAATGAGGGAGATGCACTTAGGTTTTCTGTCATTGTTTTAATTGTAAAATCAGAACCATTATATCTTTCATATATGATGTATGCAGGAGGGACTTATCAGAATGGATTTTCACTTTGGCTGGGCAATTGGGAGCAAAGAGGCCAGAGTCATTTTGAGAAATCAATGCCAAGTGGGTACCCCAACTAACCTTGGAGATTTGGTGTCCTCCAAAATTGAGCCGTCCAGAGATCCATGGATTGGCTGCAAGGTAGTGGGAAAACTTGAATGGTGGGAGGGTGAGGAAGGGACGTGAATTCTAATCAGAGAGGGTGGTGCATGTTGCAATGAAATCCTATCCAAAAATGGCAGCTGGGACTTTATGCAGGGTGTATGATTGGTCTGCATACTTTAAAATTGATGAAACAGCTTGGTGTAAAGCACTTAGTGGTAGGACCATCTGAATGTAACAATGGGTCAGTCATTAGGATTAATGGTACAGGAAACCTATCAACCCCATTCTGAGGTCATTATCTCAGAATTTGACAAGTTAAAAGTTAGACTGCTGAGTTCCATTTGTGTGAAAGATCCTAATGATTGCCTCGATTTTGTAAGGGAATATTGGGAGGTACCACTTAACAAATTCCCTGCCAACTAATAGCAACTTATGGATTACTGTGCAAATGTTGATATTGCTGTCAATTGTTTGTGGTACTCTCCAAGAATGTGCTCTGCCAATGCAGCAAAGAAGAGTGGCTATGTGGCAGTTTCCCCAGCACTTACATGAAAAATTGTTTGAACGACCCGCACCAGGTTAGACCTGGCACAGAAACAGTGTCTCCATTACATGGAATTGAGAGGAATGTCTACAAGGAACAATTTTAGCTAACATATTTTTTTAAAGTTGTTTTAGTTTATTTAGTTTTTTACTATTTTTAAGTATATTTAAACATTTTAAAAATAGTTTTATTTTTATTTTTAAAGATACGATTTCTGTATTTCCTTATAACATAGAAGGAGGCTATTCAGCCCATCAAGTCCAGGGTGGCTCACAGAGCAATTCCATCCCCCCACTCACACTAATTTTCCTTGCAGTCTATTCCTTAAATTCCCCCCCAGTTCTACCACTCAACTACACCAGTGGCAATTCACAGTGGCCTGTTAACCTACCAACCCACACGTCTTTGGGATATGGTGGAAACTGGAGCACCTGGAGGAAACTCACATGGTTGCAGGAAGAACATGCAAACTCCTCACGGACAGCACTGGAGGTCAGAATTGAACCTGGATCACTGGAGCTATGAGGCAGCAGCTCTACCAGCTGAGCAACTGCACCACCTTTTAATACTTTTTAATAGTTTAAATATTTTTAAATGTATCTGAATGTCAGATATAAAGTTTTTAACTAGTTTGATCACTGACTAAACCAGGGGGTCCAGCCTAGCCAGCTGTCCAAGTTTTCTCAATCATTTCTTGAATGGAGTTTGGCTGATCCCCAACACAACGTTTACATGCACATGGCCTTTCCCCCTACCCACAAGGACTTTGCTAGCCTGGGATTATGCTGACATCAGGAAATCTATTAAAGTTAGGTGTGGAATCAGTAATGAGTGCATGTGGCTTGCCACAAAGAGGAAATTTGAGGCATTGTTATGAAATACGGTAAGATTATTAAGCAACTCTAGTTTGAAACTCAGATGTCACAAATATTAAACATAGATATTTAATTGAAAGCAATGTTTTCTCATGTAATTAAGCTGGTAGATATAATAGTGATGATATATTTAAATGTATCAATGGACAGATTTGAGGGCACTTTTATGAATTTTGACCTGGCATATATCTGGTTATATTATTTCTCATGTTATCCAGTTGGATATTATTCTGATCTAAACATTGTTATTTTTGATCCTTTGTGCTCTCCCATTATTTCCCCGCTGAGGTCATTTGTGGCCTTGCACTTCCTGATAACTGGTCTAGACTAGCCCCTACTCCAGCTTCATTCAGATGGTTAACAAACCACTCTACTCTATAAGTTCGCTGCTTCATGTTCTGTGCCTGGACTTTAGGGAATGAGGTTGGCTGATATTTCAGTGTGGTATTGAGGGACTGCTGCAATCTGAGTGGTGCTTTCTTTCAGATGAGATACTGAGCTGAAGCCTAATCAGATGATTCAAGTGGATGTTACAAAAACACAAGGAATTCTAATATCCTGTCTCATATTTCTTCTCCAATCAACTTCATCAAATCTCTCAAAGCAAAAAAAACTGTTTACTTCCCTTGATAGATGCTGCCTGACCCGCTGAGTTCATTCAGCTTCTTTGTGTGTTGCTGTAGATGTTGAAAATCTGAAATGGAAAACCAAAACTGCAGGTCAGGCAGCATTTATGGAGAGAGAAACAGAGTCATTGACCTGAACTGTTACCTCTGCTTTTCTCTTCAGAGATGCTGATTGACCAGTTGAGTGTTTCCAGCATTCTGCGTTTTTATCATCCACCTGTGGTGGAGTTTATGAGACCTCGCTGTGTGAAGCTTCTTGGCCATGTGGTGCTTGTATTCAGAATACATTTGATGAGACATAATCTAAATTGAACTTTATTCTAACAAACCTCATTGGCAGTGAGCAGCCAATCTGATAGAAAGCATGCCTCCATTAGGCCATTGATAACGCTAGTTTTTTTCTCAACTAGCTTTTGGATGGGACAATCAGCTGCTGCCCAATTCACCTCAGAATTGATGTAACTTATCCAATAACAGAACTGAGACTCATATATCAAGAGCACAGGTAGAAATGGATCAGGACACTGGCTATCTATTTAGAAAACCTGTAACTCACCATCACAGCATTCAGATTCTTCACAACCATTACAGAATAGGTAAAGAATTCATCCATTGATAAAAGAGTAAAATTACACTCCTAGTTGATCCTACGTTATCCCATAGTTCTTGTTTTCCAGTCTCTTTTCTAGAAATCCATTGCATGTGCTGGTCAACCTGTTGTGTGATGAGTAACCTGCTGATAATTCACCATTCTACCTTCTTATTGTTACAGGATGTTGCGTTTTACACTTATCTTTTATATGTGTACATCTCAATTGCCTCTTTATGGGGTTGAAAAAGCTGAACGTTCTTCAGTCTTTCCTCGAAATTCTGATGCCAGTGATCAGTCTTGTGCTCTTCCCTGCACTGCCTGTAGGATTTGAATGTACCCTTTGTGAAATGGGACTTGACTAGAGCATTATTCAGTTTAATCAGTAGTTTCTTTGACTTGGACTTTCCTATGCTATATATGTTCAGTGTTATATTTACTTAGCTAATTGCTGTTGCATGGTGATTTGACATGTTGAGTACCAAGTCTGCAATTATCCTTAAGTCATTTTCAACTTTATCCTTAGCCACTTTGACAAAATTAGTGGATTAAACTGCCCCTCCTGATTTGGTATAATCTCCAAATTTCACCAGTTTCCACAAAGTTTCTGCATCTGAAGGGCTGATGTCACTTTAGGCCAGTGCAGGTCTCAACACCAATCTCTGGTCTGTCCCTTCATTCACAACCTCCCAGCATCCTGAAATCACTGCCCTATGGTTAAATATATGCTGCTTGCTATCATCAGTAAATTTTATATCCATTCCCATTGTTTCAAACAGACTTGCATACAAAATATTGTATGAAGGATCACATGAAACATGTTGTAGGGACTTCTGATTGAAAGATTGTGACCTCAAAGAAAAATGTCAAGACAGTTAGTCAGGAATTTTCCTTCCTGAATCTGTATTGGCTTTCAACTTTATATTCTACTTGGTAGTGTGTTCCAGATGTAAATCATTTTGTATGAAGTACATCCTAATGCTAGTTTGAATTCACCTTTCTGCATTTTCCAAATTCCACTATGAACCGGGAACAAGGGCTCATAATCTGGAATGACATTCTAGTGGTGTATTAGCAGAGGAGTCATCTTTCAAATGAAACGGTAAACTAACTCTTCACTTGCCAGCCAGTTGGATGCAAAAGATCCCATGGTATTAGTTGAGCAGATTTCTCAGTATCCTGGCAAACCTTCTCTCTTCACCATCAAAAACTGTTCATGTAGTCTGTCGTTCATTATCTGCTCCTGGGATCTTATTGTGAACCATTTGGTTACTTCATTTGTCTATACAACTACAGTGGCTGCACTTCAAAAAGAATCCACTGGTTGTGAATTGGTTTTGGATGCCAGGTCATTTCTTCTTTTAAAGGAAGGGAATGTTTTTCCAGTGTCCAGGTTCTTGCTGAAAATGTTTGCACTTGCTTCATCAGCACCATTTGCTATAGTATACATCTATAAAGTCCCCTCATTGATGCTCCATTTTATCCTCATAATTATCTGATGAACAGATATATCCTGTGTTTCTTCCCTGCATTGTCTCCTTGAATATCTCCCTTTACCACCTACTGAGAAAGTAAACTCTCTACTACCAGTACTATCAGGTCGCTGATTTTATGGCATCTTTACACAGCTGTTGCTAAATTCCAATTACTAGAAATGTCAATTATTGAAACTAGTTCTTTATCTACTAGATGTTCATATGATCAGAACTCTAGAATGTCTTTTTCTCTCTGCTTTTGCCTGATACGGACACAGAGAGAAAAAGATAAATCTAAATGCTGAAAACTTTTGACTTTTTTTTCCCTCAATTACTAGTGCTATGAAGCACAAATAGTTTATACATCAAGCCAGCTGCATTTCTAAAGAGCTAATCTATTTCTCCTTTGACCAGAGGGAAAGAAATCATTATTACATGATTAGTGGCTTTAGATAGGCAAAAAGCAGCACAAGCAAGCAAGGCAGTGAGGATGAGTTGTATTAATTACCTAACACTTGCTGGCAAGATAATTTTATCAGCGATTTGGCCACTGGAAAGTTACAGCTTTTGATAAAAGCTGATAAGTCCTTAGTTACATCAAAACATTGGGGAGAGGGGCAGTGTCAAATGAAATGCATCTCATCAGCTTTTCAGTGACAAACCAAATTCATTCTTCATGTAATTGATAACGGACTCAGCCAATTATTTCACACATTACAATACACAGAGGTCCCTTTTACAGGTTTTGTGCTGCTGTAATTAGCTATGCTAATATCTCCTTTATTGGCCCTAATATTGCTCAACACCTTTTGCCATCCTGAAACCCACCAGAGCCTCATGGCCTGTCAGGATAGCTGATTATTGAGAAGGATAGCTTTAATCAAACATAATTGCAGTTAATTTTTCTCTCCTGCTCTCGTTTGCCAGCATCTAATGCCATAGACTCGTTGATATTCCATTAAATTACAATTAAACAGGCTGCTTTGTTTCTGATAGTCTGAACAACACCACAAAGTTCTGTAGCCATTTAAGAGTGCTGTTTAGTAATAATTGCTTCCACACTCACAAAGGAGCAATTTACACAATACCCATGTAGAATTTAAACAGCACATAATGTAATGGATATTACACTTGAGTCTAACACTACAATTAAAATGATTTTCATCAGATAAGGAAAGAGCTCTTGCTAATCAACTTCATAAAAGTAAAAATAAATGAACCAATTCATAGTTCAAACATGCATCAATTGAAGTGGCTGTGAAAATGACATGGAAAGACCAAACCTTTAGCTATTTGAATTAATGTTATTTATATCATTAACATGGTTCATACACAAGGCATAAGCCATTTAGTGTATCAAGGAATTATGGGATAGTATTTGTGTAAACAGTGGGCTGTAGAGGTATAGAAGCTATTCTTTGCTTCTTTTGATATGTAGTAGACACATCCAACATTTTATTATCCTTCAATAAAAAAATCTACCTGGTAAATATTTGAATTTCACATTTGATTATCATTTCTATCCTCAATCTAAAATATTTCCCATATTTGATGTTAATAGTTCAAATTGTAAATTTGATATTAATCAATATTACGTTAATCTTGAATGAATTGCACTCAGGAAAATGGAAATTCCCAACTGGCATGTTGGAAGGAACGAATAAATTTATTGAAAGCTAGAATGGAGATTGCCAAATAAGTTATATTAGCCAATAAAACAAAAAAAAACAAAGTCAAAGATTGCACATTATGCCCATTCCCGGTCCCATATTGGTGGGTGGCATTGTTTTGCAGGGATAGCAGATCAGCTTGAACTGGAGTCTACTGTCAAGCCAGGGAGAAGCAGAAGTAAATAAAGCCTATATTTCAAGCTTGATTTACTCTAAAACCTACTGTGAAAGATTATGACTCTTTAGGGAAATAAACACAGGGTCAGAGAATTAGTGTACATAATGGTCATTTTGATAATGGGCTAACCGATGGAACCTTAAACATACTGTACACAATTAGGCATAATGCACTAATGACAACACGGGATTTTTATCACCTCTCTGTAATCAGCAAATCTGTGTTTGGCAGTAATAAAGAGTTTATTGGTGCTGAAGTCAAAGATTTTCTGCCACACAAAAAGATTTTTTTGTTGCTTTCATCGCAAACACAGCCATTCTTTACGTGCTGGTGGCTGGAAATACAAATTCATGGAGCCTGTCAGATATCACCTATGAATTTCCTGTTCCAAGGGTAAGAGAGCAAGTGACTAGTCATACCTTTTGACTTCCCGATGTCTTGCACAGCCAATACCCCCTAAGAGACCAGCACCTTATGCCCAAGCTGTCTTACTACATTCATGCCTGACAGTTTAAGATCAAAAAAGTTCCAGGCACGCTGGATGCTGACTCAACACAGGCTACAATTCAGAGAAAAATTTATTAGTTCCACAAGTTAATGGTGTCATATTAAAGCAGGTCAAAACAGAGGAAAATCTGTACTGATTCTGCACAGGATTCACCTAAATTGGAAATAGTTTGTTAATATCGGTACTGCTAGATTGTATGAAAGGGGAGAAATTATTAAGTGTCCAA
>JAUZTB010000017.1:24467136-24479760 GCA_034780895.1 Rhynchobatus australiae | reverse complement strand
CTGGCTCCGACTTGAGCATCAAAGCCCTGTACCACACTTGGAAATCCATGATAAGGTGTGGAGTAAGCAGGAACAGAGCTAGTCTCACCTTCAAAACAAATGAAGAAATATAGGATAGACCTTTGTCAAAAACCTGTGAAATATTTGAATTTCTCTTCACCATTTAAAAATATTCCAAGACTCTGAAAAATGAATCAAATTTAACAACTTTTAAAGATATATTTCAGAAATTCAAAAACTGATAAAAATTAAAAGTAAGCTCAGCCAACTGAAAAAAGCCTCTGAAAATACCAACACCTAATCCTTCCCAGTTCTCTCCTTCTTTGAAATCAATAAAGAAAATGGGTCTTCCAGGTGTATCGAGACACAGGTTGTTCAAGGGTATGTACTTAAGAATTGCCATGGCTTCATGCCACATAATGGAACTTTGTGGCAGTGTTGGGAAATAGCTGACAAACAGCTGCCAGGAACTTGCAGCACTTCCATATTGGCATTACCTGAGCAGGGAAATGCCAACAAATATGCACACTCCTGCTGGCATTTTCCTTCATAATGCAGTCCAATATGTGTAGCATCATGATTTGCCACCTGCTTCACACCTGCAGCCATCTTGGCCCTTCTCCTGGGAAGGCAAAAAAGGATAAAAATCCTCAATGATTTATAGGGTTAAAAAATCCACAGAAAATTTTGCTCCGACACTCTTTAATGGTCATACACTATTCTCTAACCATGCATCAATGTCTTAATAATTATTTGATAAGATGTGAACACTTCTCAACTATCTTTTGAAGGTTTGGAGAAAATACACAAACACCACATGCCTGAAGCATTTCCAATACTCACTATTCTCCAGGAAAAGGTGAACTACCCACCATCTGAACCTGTCCCATTGTTCCATAATTCTTGGGTTTCTCTGAAGTATCCAATTAAAATAATCTTTCATTAGAAATGGAACCCAACTCTTAAACAAACACCACCTATTGTAAGCTGAAAATCAATGCTATGACTCTTCTGAACTTTTCCATAGCCTCTACACTAATAACAAATAGTCTAAAGCAGGCTGCAATATTTTAAGCATGAAAAATTGCTGCCAGAGGGTCGGCATCGCTTCATACCAGGCCATAGCACTGCTGACATGGTCTTCCCAGTGAGACAGGTCCAGAAGAAATGCACTGAGCAGCACATGGACCTCTGCGATGTATTCATTGACCTGACAAAGGTCTTCGACATGGTCAACAGGGAAGCACTCCAGGTCATCGTTGCAATGTTCAGCCACCCCAAAGAATTCATCCAGATCATTTGCCTCTTCCTTGATTGCATGATAGCTTTCGTCCTCTGTAGCAGTGATATTTCAGTGCCATTTGACATTTCCAGTGATGTGAAACAGGGCTGTGTACTCGCTCAAGTTCTGCCCGACCTTGTGTTTCACTTGTGTTCTGAACCATGCCCTGAACAACCTTTAAAGAGGAGTGTACTTGAGATATAGACTGAATGGTTCGCTCTTTGACCTCCAGAGACTGAAGGCAAGGACCGAGATGTTTGAGAGGTTGATCTAGAGGAACAGTTTGCTGATGTCTGCGCCCTCATGGCATATTGGGAGGTAACCTTCAAGCCATCGGTGAGAAGTTTGCTAAAACCTCACGATTCACCGGTCTTACAATCAGTCTCAACAAGACTGAGATCCTGCACCAACCTGCTCCAGACTCGGCGGTGTATCCTTTCAACAAAAGCATCCATGACACCAAGCTGAAGACAGTCAATCACTTCGAGTACCTGGGAAACATGATCTCTTCTGACAGCCCTCTCGACATGGGAATAGTGGCTTGAATCAGCAAGGCCAGTAAGTCGCTTGGTCGCCTGCACTCTCGTGTTATGAATCACAGAAACATCAAGCTGTCAACCAAGATCAAGGTGTACAAAGCAGTTGCTCTCAGTAGCCTTTTGTATGGCTGTGAGACTTGAACACTTTACAGGAAACACATCAAGCAGCTCGAATGTTTCCACATGACATCTCCACAATCACTCACGGGCATCAAGTGGCAGGTCAAGGTGACAAACTTAGAAGTTGTGGATAGGGTTGGTCTGGTCAGCATTGAGGCGATGATCCTGAGAGCACAGATGTGCTGGATAAGCCACGTAATCCATACGGACAGCACCCGTATGCCAAGCCAGCTCCTTAACAGAGCTCTTGAACAGGGCCACCTGCACAAGGGGTATCAAAGAAAGTGATACAAGGAGAGTGTCAAAGACAGCCTCAAACACAGTGGCATTCTTGCAAGAGGACTGGAGTCTTGTGACCAGGACAGAACAGGCTGTTGCGCTTTGACCGGAAGGGCCTGTATCAGCTTTGAAGGCAGCCAACGGGACTGAGTCACCTGAGCCTGAGAACACAGGAAGGCCTCAACATCTGCACCTGCCGCAGCATCTTCCCTGTGCCCCCACCGTCCCTGAGTGTGTGCTCCAAGGATGGTCTTGTCAGTCACACTCAGGCTCACCAACGAAGATTGCTCAAAAGATGTCATCGGACTCGATGCTCAACCAACGAAGCAAGATGTTGTGCTTTGTTTTATGTTCAATGTTCTAATTAATAAAATCTACTCAGCAGTTTTCCTTGATTGTCATTTCTCTCTTTAGTCCTGAAATGCACAGGGAAATTAGATTATGAGCATGTTATTAGAAAAATGACAAGTGTGATAATGTGGTGGTACAGCAAATTCAGCCTGTTTGTTTAATATATTTTTGTGTCTGCCCGCCCCCGTGATAAGTTGGTGGTTGGCTCCCTTAAGCTTCCCATAATGCTGCTTTATTTCAGAATTATATGATTAAAAATTAACTTTACCCAGTGGGAAATCAATAATGATCAATGTGGGGTCATTGAGCATTACTCCAGAAATTCAACCGGGCAGTTCCCAGGGTGATTCATCCTCATGCACCTGATGCAATTCCCACATCATTCATACAATAACACGCTATGTGGGACACTGAAGAAGAACTACGATCATGTTGTCTCAGGAACAACTGCTGGGCAACCAGATTTTAATTAGAGAGCACTGGATTGGGAGACTCCTCTTAGGAAATTCCTTCTTTGCCTTTGATACCACTGCCCCCACTAACCCCCACACAACAACTCCTCTCTCACCCTCAATCTCACTCCTTATTTCCACCTGAGATCCAGACACAATATCCGCATCTTTCATTTCCTCAGGCTGTGACCGCACATTCCTGTGGGCACCACCATCAACTGTACTTCTCCTAGTCATCAGGTCAGTCAAGGTTTCTGATCCAGTGATCTGTCCAGGCCCCTGGTGACCACTTCATTCATTCCCACCCACATGAGCACTTCCCTTCATTGACAACATCATCCATACCCTGATCCTCGGTCTCTTGCTCTGCTCAGTGAAACCCTGGACTCAGTCTTGGTCCTGGCTGGTATATTTTATAAGACTGAGAAATATAACACCCCAGGCATCAATAGAATATTCAGTGAGGGGCTGACATCAATCATTCCATGGTGCAACCTTCATCTTGCAAGCAGCAGAATTTCTCGGCCCGAGTCCCAGAGTCTGCAACTAAGCTGCCTTGCACTTCCTGTCACAAGAAAGACTGCAGATGCTGGAAATCTGGAGCAGCACACAGAAAATGCAGGAGGAACTCAGTAGGTCAGGCAGCATCGCATCTCCTCCATTTCCCACACATCTGCCCTCATCCCATTCGCCCGAACCCAACATAACAGACACAGGGTTCCCCTTGTCCTACCACCCCACGAGCCTCTGTATCCAACATATCATTCTCTGCAACTTCCGCCATCTCCAACAGGATCCTACCACCAGGGACATCTTCCCCTCACCTCCCCTCCCTGCTTTCCACATAGATCACTCTCGCTGAGACTCCCTTGTCCACTCATCCCTCCTGACCCATCCCCCTCCAGGCACTTATCCCTGCAACTGCACTAAGTGTTGCACCTGCCTCTGCACCTCCTCCCTCACCACCATTCAGGGGCCTATACAGTCCTTCCAGGTGAGGCAGTCCTTCACATGTGAATCCATCAGGGTCACTCATTGCATCCAGTGCTCCCAGTGCTGCCTCCTCTACATAGGTGCGACCTGACACAGATTGGGGGATCACCTCATCGAGCACCTTTGCTCCATCTGTCGGAACAGCCAGGATTTCCCGGTGGCCAGCCATATTAATTCCACTTCCCATTCCCACACTGACATGTCTGTCCGTGTCCTCCTCTACTGCCAAGTTGAGGCTAAACATAGATTAGAGGAACAACACCTCATATTCCATCTTGGTAGACTCCAACCTGATGGCATCAATATCGATTTCTCTAACTTCGGGTAACCCCTCTCCCCATTTTTTCACCGTCCCCTTTTGCTTTTCCCTTACCTCTCTGGCCCCTTTACGCCTTCTCTTTTCCCCTCCCCTGCCTCCCAACCTGCCCCTCACCCACACCTTCGTCCCTCTGGTTCCCACCTCCATTCCTTTATTCCATGCTCTGCTGTCCTCTCCTATCAGATTCCTTCTTGTTCAGCCCTTTGTCTCTTCCACCTATCACTTCCCAGCTTCTCACATCATTCCCACTTCCCCCCAACCCCCACCTACCTACCTTCCCCCTCTCACCTGGATTCACCTATCACCGGTCAGATCATGCTCCTCCCCCTCCCTATGCCCCACCCTTTTATTCTGGCTTCTGCCCTCTTTCTTTCCAGTCCTGATGAATGGTCTTGGACCGAAACATTGACTATTTATTTTCCGCCATAGATGCTGCCTGACCTGCTGAGTTCCTCCAGCATTGTGTATGTGTTGCATTTCCTGATTAATATTTAGTTGCCATTAAAAAAAAGACTAGTCTGAAGAAGCTGCCAAGAGAATGTCTGACGATTAGCTCTTGCAAGGACGTTGTGAACAGGTAGTAAGTAAAGGAAATAAAACTACATGCTGTGTAAGTGTTGCTAATAAACATTGTTGAATTTCATCTCAAGATCAACTATAAAATAGATTAGGCACCATTCTGATTTGCCCACGCACTTGAGTGCTTCCATATGCTCTGGTAGAGATGCTGCCTTAGTTTAAGGTCTCAGTCTGCCTGCTCTCTTCACATAAGAACATGAGACAGGAGCAGGAATGGGCTACTTGGCCCCTCAAGCATATTCTCCCATTGAAGATCACTGCTTGTTTTCTACCTTAACACAAGTTTCTTTTCCTATCCCCATAACTCTTGATTTGTCAATTATCCAGAAATTTATTGATCTCTGCAATCAATAATTGAGCATCCACAGCTATCCTGGGTAGAGAATTCCAGATTCAACATCCTCTGAGTGAAGAAATTTACCCTTATTTCAGTCCCTAATGGCCAGCCCCTTATTTTGAGACTATGACCCCTTGTTCTAGACTTCTTAGTCAGGAGAAACATCCTTTCCACACCTGCCTTATCGAGTCCTATAAAACTTTGCATGTTGAGTTGAGGTCACATCTCATTCTTAAAAGCTCTAAAGAATAGAAGCTCGGTCTACCTGATCTTTCCTTGTATGATAAAAATGCCATTCCAGGAAGTAATATTACAGTGGGAGTGCAGCAAAAATTCACTGTACTCCCACTGTAGTAATTGTATCCTGTTTTAGGTAAGATCAAAACTGTAAGCAATGCTCCAGGTGTGGTCTCATCAATTCTAAAATTGTAGTGAGACATTTTATGCTTATACTCAAATCCTCTTGCAATTAAGGCCAACATACTATTTGTCTTCCTAACTGCCTGTTTCAGCTGCATGTTAGCTTTCAGAGACTTGCGTACAAGAACACCCAAGTACCTTTTAACATCAACACTTCTCAACTTCATAAATAATCATCAATACTGCTTTCTTCTACTGAAGTGGATAACCTCACATTTTTCCATGTTGTACAACATCTGCCACTTGTTTCAGACACAAGAGACTGCAGATGATGGAACCTACAGCAACACACAAAGCACAGGAGGAACTCAACAGGTCAGGCAGCATCTATGGAGGGAAATGGACAGTTGACATTTTGGGTCGAGACCCTTCATCTGGACTGCAGTTTTGTGATATTCATTAATAAGATGATTATTTTGTTTGTTTGTTCCTTCATATTTTTCAGATTATTGACTGAATTTAAACACAACTGCCTTGGTGGGATTTGAACATGTATCTCTGGGCAGTTAGTCCAGCCATCTGGGTAACGAATAGGCTGATTAACTGCTGCACCATACAATACTCACAGCATTCCTCATGTCCTGGCCAAGAGTATTTATCCCTTATCAGCATCATTAAGAGAAAGAGAGAGGGATAGAGTCAATAATTAGGGAAATGATACTGTTGAGAATTGAAAATAAGAGCTTGCTTCTTTCTGATGTTAACTTGGAAGAACAATCTGTTCATCAAGTACCTGCATGATCTACACCTCCCCAAAATGCACCCACATTGTCAAATGAGCTTCTCTGAAAGCACCCTTTTTCCTTTCCCCATGACCATTCTACAGATCTCTGGATGCATTTATTTTCAGGTGGGTCATTAACAGTATCGTTCCCAAGGGTCCCAGCTGATGAGTTGCAATGTTTGCAAATTGCCTTCAATTTATCATCCAAATAAATATACAGTGTTGCCAGACAACAGATGTTGTTTTGTTGGTTTTTGATCCCTGCATTGAACAGCTTCCAGTGAAAGGAGAGGAGATATCGGTGTGTAATAATTATAGTGTGACCAACGTTGTCAGTTGGCTGGTAGAACTGTTTTCTTTTCAGTCAGTTCCCTAACTTTCCTTCCCCATGATCCCCTCTTGCCCAATTTCTGTGCTTGATCTTTGATTAGTTTGACAAGCTACTTCTGAGATGAAACCTAACATGAACAATCCATTTGTGATTAATTTTTGGTTAGTGTCTCTTCAGCTGCATGCAACTCTGAAGCATGGTGGGATGGACACAGCAGGAATCAGCAACTGCTCATAGTCCCCAGTCACCCCATTCACAAAAACACAAGAAAACACAAGAGCAGAAGAAGGCCATCTGGTCCCTCGGTCTACCCCACCAGTCAATATTATCATGACTGATATATGCTGTCCTCAACTCCTCCTTTCTACCAGTTCCTCCCAACTCTCTTTGACTCAATCTTTCAAATATTTATCTATCTCCACCATAAATATATCTGATGATCTGGCCTTCAGCACCCTCGGGGGTAGAGAATTCTAGAAATTCACCTCCCTCTGGGATGAGAAATTTCTATGTACCTTAGTTTTAAAAGACTGGCCCCTTATTCTGTGGTTATGTCCCCTTGTTCATGACTCCCCACTAGTGAAAATATCTCAACATCTGTCCTGTCGAGTTCTCTTAGGATCTTATATGTTGGAATAAAGTCACCCTTCATTATTCTAAACTCAGCTGATCCTGACACAGTAAGTTTATCTTGCTGGTCTTACACCCCCTCAAGAGTGAGGGCAGATGGGGAGTCGAGGGTTGAGGTGAAATGGGACAAAGTCCCAACGGCGATTTGACCTCAGGTGATATGGAGCCATAAATGAAAACAGAAATGCTTTGAGAAATAATTAAAAACATAGGACTAAAGTAAAATAATTAACAAACATTTACTTGCTGCATGCCTCCTAGTCTGTAGACCCAGCAGCCCCATTGAAATCAGAGGAGTCTTTGATCCTCTGTTAGGTCAGAGAGGGCCTTCCCCTATGTAATACTGTGGAACCCCAACAAGACCAACCCCCTATTGGGCCCCACAAGGAGTTCAGTGGTAGTGTGTGATAGCAGATGTGGCTGTATCTTTCACTCAGTAAGTTTTGGAATTCCATGCCCTTCAGCTTGAGTGTGACAGTCTGGGAAGTTATTCAAGCTTCAATATTTGAAAGCCAATTACTTCAATTGGAATCGAGTCCAGTCCACCCAGCTTCACCCCATTGTGTTAACAATAACAGAAGGAATCAAAAGATTGCCCATTATGCAATGTGTTATGCAGCAGTGAGTTTGGCAATCTCATTATTAAGATGTGGACAATTCTCATATCCTGCTCTGCCACCAGCTATTAGTCTAAACTGCCCAAGTGGACTTGTACCATGGCATTTTGATCTACATTGAGGATGGATGGGTTTACTATTGTTTATGCATCTCTACCAGTACAGCTGCATATATGTAGCATTACAAGTACCATTCATACTTGCTTCAAGGAAGTATTAGAGGTTTGCAGTTACCCTTGTGTTCTTGGAAAATGATGTATCAAATAACAAAGGAGATCTGGTTGCAATGGTTATTTGTCCCTTTGTCTTTAATTCCTCTTGTTTCTTTTTGCTTTCATAATTTGGAAGCAATAATGGGAGGTTTTTGAAAAATTTGTTCTTAGGATGTTGCCTTTGCACAGGTGGTGGAGAAGCACCTTCTTGATCCATCATAGTTAGATAGTGAATGTATTATTACTGTGCAGAGAATTCAATGATTTGGAGCCAGTGATGATGAAAGAACACCAATATATGTCCAAGTTACGGTGCCTGGAGACTGGGGCAGAAACCTAATGCTGATCTTTTGTATCTGCTTTACTTGTCCCTTTACCTGCTAAGTCTAAGTCTGGTATTTTGTGAGTCATGGATTGTCCTTCACTGAGGTGCTGAAATGAGGTACAAATAAAAAGGTAAACTTGTAAGCTTAGACCAAAATTGCCCCCACTCTTGTAGTCGAGTTGTTCAATCATAGAGTCATAGAGCACCGCAGCACGGAAACAGGCCCATCCAGTCCATGCTGACCTGATCTGCTGCCTAGACCCATCTACCTGCACCTGGACCATATCCCTCCAAACCCCTCCCATGCATGTACCTATCCAAACCTCTCTCAAATGTTACAACTGAACCTGCATCTACCACTTCCACTGGCTGCTCATTCCACACTCGCACCACCCTCCGAGTGGAGAAGTTTCCTCTCAGATTCCCCTTAAATATTTCACCTTTCACCCTAAACCTAGGACCTCCAGTTCTAGTCTCACCAAACCTGAGGGGAAAAAGCCTGCATACACTCACCCTATCTATACACCTCATAATTCTGTATACCTCTATAAGATCTCCCCTCATTGTCCTGTGCTCCAGGGAATAAAGTCCTAACCTATTCAACCTTTCCCTATAACTTAGGTCCTCAAGTCCTGGCAACATCCTTGTAAATTTTCTCTGCACTCTTTCAAGCTTATTGATATCTTTTCTGTAGGTTGGTGACCAGAACTGCACACAATACTTTAAATTTGGCCTCACCAATGTCTTGTACAACTTCAACACAACATCACAACTCCTGTATTCAATGCCCTGATTTACAAAGGCCAAACTGCCAAAACCTCTCTTGATGGCCCTATCTACCTGTGATGCCAGTTTCAAGGAATTATGGATCTGTATTGCAGGTCCCTTTGTTCTACATCAGCTCAGGTGATTCTTTCCTGCATATTGACCTCTTGAAATCATTGGAAGCTGCAAGTGATACAGCCTGGATCTTGCATCTGGAGCCTCAGACTGTAGCGTGGATGTAATTTACCCAATATAACGAGAGAATAGAAGATTGCAGTTTATTGTTGGCTGGATGAACTTAGTCCAGAAGCAGATAAGGCTGAATCATCAAAGGACTTTTTTTTTAAGAGACAGACCTAATCCAGAATTATAGCGATTAAGACAACATCAATCAATCTTGAACAATTCATTTCAGCAAAGAATTATGACTAAATTCTTTTAAAAACAGTGCTTGAGGTTACTGCGGCCATGCTTACGCAGGTTGTTTCAGAACTTCATTTTTAACTTTTTCGTCTTAAAATAGTTAAATTAAAAGCACTCCACATGTTCAAAGATTCTTGTTTGAATCTTCCTTGATGCCTGTTACTTGGGCTCAGCCCATGTCCCCAAAGAAGACATGGGCAGTCCTATTGTTGCAACTGGACTTGTAAAAGTTAATGGGCAGTCTTGCCTTGTGTGTTTAGATGGTGGATTGCATTGGAAACCGAGGTGATGACTCACCTAGAATTAACTGCTCTCTGATTTGTCCTAGCCAAAGTATTAACGTGGCTAAATTCTTTAGTGTTGATGAAGTTGATTGTCTCACCTGTTGCATGAACATTTTTTGCCACATATTGGCTGAAGCCCAAGTTTTGTCCAGACTTGCTCCATACTGCTTCATTATCTGAGGTATTCTGAATAGAACTTAACATTCTGCATTATCAGTAAACCTGTGGTTCTAACAAAGTGAAGATCATTTTTGAAACAGGTGACGGCAGTTGGGCCTGAGGTATTGCACTGACCTTCACCATCAGTAACCACAACCATCTTCCTTTGGGTCAGGTATGACTCCAGTCACAGGAGAGTTTTCAGATGATCTGCACTGACTTCAACTTTACGAGAATTCTTTCACACCACAGTCAGTAGAATGCTGCTCTGATTTTAAGCGCAGCCTCCTGGAGGTGTTACTTCACCTCTGCAATTCAGTGATTTTTTTATGTTTGAGCAAGGTTTGCAATTGGAACTGGAGCTGCCAGACTCTAGCAGAGCTCAAGATGAGCATTGTGAGCACTGCGCTGATGACTTTTTCTGTCACTCTGTTGTTGACAATGTGGAAGTAGTAAGTTGCTAGTTGGATTTGTTGTACATCATGTTTTTTTTGTGGTAATGCAGTAGAAATAAGTTCCTGCTGACTTTCGTTCCAATAGTAATGTTTTTAAAACTGCTCCCAGCCATTTTTCTTTCAACAATGTTCATTCCAGTCTCGTTCCTTTAATCTCCTTGAGATTAAAACAGCAACTTGTCTACAAATCTTGCAATTATTCACCACTACTACTATTACAGCTACAATTATCCTTTGCACTAGAAAATTAGAGATTTTTGTTTAATACGGTCACCAGTACCTCAAAAAAACATGTAAGCTTCAAGAAATGATTGTAGATGGGGTACCTCCACATTGTGTTTTATTGAGATTGTGATATCTTCTCCTTATACGTTTAATCAATTAATATTAACATTTCCATTTCGTATACACTCTATTAAACTCTATTCCCTATTCACTCATGACTGTGTGGCCAGATTCTGCTCTAACTCCATCTACAAGTTTGCAGATGATACCACCGTTGTAGGCTCAAACAGCAATGAGTCTGAGTACAGGAAGGAGATAGAGAGCTTAGTGGAATGGTGTCATGACAACAACCTTTTCCTCAATGTCAACAAAAGAGCTGGCTATTGACTTCAGGAAAGGGAGTAGTGCACATACACCAGTTAACATCAATGGTGCTGAGGTTGAGAGGGTTGAGACCTTCAAGTTCCTGGGAGCAAACATCACCAATAGCCTGTCCTGGTCAAATCACATAGATACCATGCCCAAGTAAGATCTTCTTCCTCAGGAGGCTAAAGAAATTTGGTATGTCCTCTTTGACACTCACCAACTTTTATCGATGCACCATAGAAAGGACCAGGACCACAAGAAACTGCAGAGTGTTGTGGACACAACCCAGCGTATCATGGAAACCAGCCTCCCCTCCTTGGACTCTCTTTACCTCTCGCTGCCTTGGCGAAGCAGCCAGCATAATCAAAGACCCCACCCACCCAGGTCATTCTCTCTTCCCTCTTCCATCAGGTGGAAGATACAGGAGCCTGAGGGCACGTACCACCAGGCTTAAGGACAGCTTCTACTCTCTGTGATAAGATGGTTCCCTACAATGAGGTGGATGTTGACCTTATGATCTACCTTGTTGTGACCTTGCATATTATTGCACTGCACTTTCTTTGTAGCTGTGACACAATGCTCTGTACTGTTATTGTTTTTACCTGTACTACCTCAATGGACTCTGTACAAACTCAATGTAATGAACTGATCTGTATGATTGGTATGTAAGGCAAGTTTTCACTGTACCTCAGTACAAGTGACAATAATACCAATGAGAGGTGACTTGATAGAGGGGTACAAGAATGATAAGAGGAATACATTACATGGACAGTCAGAGACTTTTTGCAATGTGACAATGGCTAACACAAGGGGACATAATCTTAAGGTGATTGGAGGAAGGTATAAGGGGGATGTCAGGGCTAAGTTTTTTACACAGAGAGTGGTGGGTGCGTGGAATGCACTGCCTGCAGAGGTTGTGGGGGCAGCCACATTAAGGACATTTAAGAGACTCTTAGATAGACACATGAATGAGAAAGAAATGGAGGGCTATGTAGGAGGGAAGGGTTAGATAGATCTTACAGCAGGATAAAATGTCAGCACAACATTGTGGGCCGAAGGTTGTAGTGTTCTATGTTCTATGAACCAAAGACCATAGAACAATACAGCACAATACAGGCCCTTTGGCCCACCATTTTGTGCCACCCATTACCACACCACATTATCTAACCCTTTCCTCCCACATATCCCTCCATCCCACATTCCTCCATATGCCTATCCAACAACCTATTAAACCTGTCCAATGTATCTGCCTCCACCACCACCCCAGGCAGCGCATTCCACACACCAACCACTGTCTGGGTGAAAAACCTCCCTCTAACATCTCCCCTGAACTTCCCACCCATTACTTTAAATCCATGCGCTCTTGTCTTGAGCATTGGTGCCCTGGGAAAGAGGCGCTGGCTGTCTACTCTATCTATCCCTCTCAACATTTTATAC
>JAUZTB010000017.1:24169249-24183126 GCA_034780895.1 Rhynchobatus australiae | reverse complement strand
TTAACCTACCCGTACGTCTTTGGAATGTGGGAGGAAACTGGAGCACCCGGAGGAAACCCACGCAGACACAGGAGAACATATAAACTCCTTACAGACAGCGACGGGAATTGAACCCCGATCACTGGCAAAAGTTACCAGTCTGTTACTCATCTCCATATAATTTGTGAAATAAACACCAATGGATTAATTACAATAAAGCAAATCTTCTCTCAAAAAGGAGTTTGGTACTTTTTCCCAGCAATGACATTGGGGCAGTTAGCAAACACCTCATCAAAGCCATTTGGAGTGGGCCAGTTGGAGGCTAGAAGTCCACTGCTTATTAAACAATAAGATTGCTTTTAGATCCTGCAGGTGAACAGCTGCTATAAAACTACAAGAGTAACAAGAGTTAAAGTTCTGATCATCTTACTATGGGAAGGATATGAAGAATCTAGAGTGGATATGGGAAGGATTTCATGGAATATATGATGGGATGAAGGATTTTAGTGACATGGTTTGATCAAAAAAATGTTTCTGAGCTGCTTGGGGCAAAGAAGCAAGAAATGATTTGATAGAGGAGTACTTTAATGTGACTGCTTTAGACAGGGTACTAGAGTGGAACTGTTTCCATTAGAGTACATTCAAGAGTTAGATGGGACATATTTACAGTTTGGGACAAATGATACAAGGTGGGAGGTAGAAAAGGAAAAGTGATGTACATTGGGATGGTTTGAACATGCTTCTTGCATTCATCCATTGCATATACCCTACATTAATAGGGGAATCCCTGGAGATCTCGGAACATATGAACCCTGTGGTACATTGCTCTCATTTCCTTGCTTCACCTTCTCTTTCTCTTCTGCTTAAGAATCATTCATTTACTATCTGAAATATGAATCAGTCTCCTCCTGTAGGTCCAACCTTGGCTGTCGTGCATTATTGTGTAGATGCATCACTCGTCTCAACCAGCTTGGTGACCGGCTGGTGTGCCCAGAAGGAGCATCTCCAGATCTGATGAGGCATTTTCAACACGCCATTGCCTTGTTCTTTGACACATCTGTCACTAACAGCATTGCCCGTAATTTCATTCCTCGGGTTTCTTACAACACTCAAGTTTGAGTGGGTATTCCTTGCCTCCTGCCAGCCATTCCTTGACTATGTTTCGAGGTCCAAAGGGGCCAGGGAGTTTGAACTGCTGAAGGACAAAGGCATCATGGCAGTCCACTGGGAATCTTGTGTATATGTGCAGAAGATTCCTTTTATAGTTGCATGCCAGATGCACATTGATGGAGTTGAAGCCTTTGCAGCCCTTGCTGGGAGAGCTCCTTTTAAGGAATGTTGAATTCTATTGTTATCAGCTCCCTCTAGTGGTAAGATGATAAACCAAATTAGCTTTGCACAAAGAGAGGCACATGGAGAAAGCTGCTGAACTGTGGTTGCTGCTTTGACTTGGTATTTACGCACTGAAGGGAGTCACTGTGAAAGGCTCTGGTGGTTGACAAATAATCATCGTTGCTCTTGAACCACCAACTGACGAGACCAGCAGTGGTAGGAAGCCTTAAACATAAGTGACACATATTCCAACTGATTTCCTTGCAACCTATTCTCTCTCGCATGCCCATCAATGCCGCCTTCTCCCAATTCTCCCTGCAGGGGTAAAAATGGCACGATTGGCAGCTGTCAAATTCATTTGTGGGCTACTGACTGTCTCCATCAATGACTTGAAAATATCCCAAAACAAAAAAAAAATAATGGGGCATGGAGCCACAGGCAATGGGCAACACATTGCTTCCAGGTTCAGCTGACGGCAGGTCTTGTTCCAGGATGCTGCCATCCATGTGAGCCTTTAGAACCACTGTTATTTAGAATGGACAAGGGCACTTGTTCTCTGCCTGTGTGCTTTATGACATAGGTAACATCCTGCAAGCCATCCTCCTCTGCTGTCCCCTTCTGCTGTTTGCCCTCTCTGCTGTTCAACAACATGTCTCCAGGTTGCTGCTGGTCATACCATCCGAGCTGGTGCTGCAGGTAGTGCAGCTGTTTCCCAGCTCCAGCATCCTAGGTTTCCATTGTGACCTCCGTGGCCATCTGTGTGGAGTTTGCAAATTCCCCCTGGGTTTCCCTTGGTCGTTGCTGGTGAACCTGAGTGGAGGTGGCTTCTGGGAGAATTGGGAGATGGTTGGTATTCATGGGCATGCAGGAGAGAATAGGTTGCAAGGAAATAAGTGGGGGAATGGGATTGGTGGGATTGCTAGCACAGACTCAATGAGCCCAATGGCCTCCTATGTTGATATGAAATATCAGGTTTAACCTAAGGCAGATAAGGCAACATCCACCCCATTCCAATTCAGATAATGGACGTTGAACAAATTTTATGACACCAAACCCTTACAAGTGTGATTATTTAGTGCAATAGTTCTAATCAGCCACCTTATTGTCATGTTGTTCTTCTCTTGATTTTACTGGTGAGAGACAGGAAATGCAGGAAGCCCATCAATGCAACATTAAACATAAAGCTGTGTTGAAATGCAGCTCCGAATCATTATAGTCAAATCACGTCCCCTGAGAGTTTTTCACACATCTAGCCTAGCACACCCAAATCAAATGCAGAAGTCAGGAAGTTGGAGTTGGTTACCTGATGTGCTCATATTTGTTGCCAGATTTAACCTCTGCACCCTAATACGCTTGGTCTCTCCATATTAAAATCCACCCACCCCAATCCCCCCCACTGCCTCCCTGTGCCCGCATTTCGTTTAAGTAATTATACAATGCTTTCTAGCATTAACTGTGACACCTGCTGAGTTCTTCATTAGTCTGAAAGTTTGAGATTGTTTTGGTATCTTAAAACCAAACTTTAGAAGCATTAACATCAAGATGATGCCTTGCCGGAACACCAACCTCAAAGCACTTTTACTTGGGAGAAAAAGTATAATGTCTTGATTTTGATGGAACGTGAAAAAAAGGCATTGTTGCTTTTACTGAACTTCTGTCATTTTATTTATGATAGTTTGAAATCATTCATGTTGTTTTAGGTTACGAGCACTAAGTCTGGACCTCTCTTCTCATTTTTATCATGCAATGGAAGAAAGCTCCTTGAAAGTTCTCATTAATATCGTAAGAGGCCAACAAATGGATGTTTCTACTCATTTATAGCTAATGTTCCTTTCGGTGAGGAAGAAATGCTCAGAGCAGTGCTAAACAGACACTTTCCAATTGGTAGAGCACCACTTTTTATTCATGCACCTTCTTTCTTACAACCTTTGATGAAAGAAAAGGTATGACATGAGGAGGTGTGCAAGGTCAGGAAGCCTGAACCTGCCTAGTCTCTATTTCAGTAATTGGGAATACATCAACAATGCTTCTGCCTGCAAGATTTAAGTTGGAGACAAATATATAAACATAGACTCTGCACCATCGACCACCTTTTGAAGTGAAGAAAATTAATTATTTACCAAACTATTTACTCAACAGACTTATGGTTTTTTCTCCCCCCAAATAATTCACTTGCTAGCTTTGACTTGCATCAGAAAATGCTGGTAAGAGGTCCTCTCCAAAGACAAAAGTTTTCTTTCAGGTATTCTGCAGCTAAATTTAAGAAGTCCAGAAATTACAGGGGATTTTTTCACCCTATTCTCCAGCTAGAAAGAGCCACCATTAAAATTAGGCACCCATGTTACCCCACCTTTAATCTTTTTTTTTATTTACAGCGTGGTAAAAGGCCCTTCTGGCCCAATGAGTCCACGCCATCCATTTTAAACCCCATATTAACCTACCCATATGTCTTTAGAATGTGGGAGGAAACCAGAGCACCCAGAGGAAACCCACGCAGACACAGGAGAACGTAGAAACTCCTTACAGACAGCGACGGGAATCAAACCCTGATCGTTGGTGCTGTAATAGCGTCATGCTAACTGCTATGCTACCGTGCCACCCCAATTTTATTCTGTCCTCCTGTACCATAGGGAAGGATAGTAGTCAGAAACCAGTGCAGCTTAAGCTCTTAGTTGCTGACTTTCAGCTTAATCCATGGGCAAAGTGGTGTGAGGTTTGTGGATTTTCCAGCAGATCAAACCATCAAGAAGAGTCAAGGCCACAAGAGGCCAAAGAAAGTACATTTCTTTTAACATTTTTGTTATAGCAGGAGGAACAGCAGTGTTGGTGAATGGTTTCTGTGAAGTTCAGGCCTGTCCAAACCTGGGGTTCGTTTTCTGATTGTAACCTCTTCCTATGTGTACCAGGAACTGCTCCCTCCTTTTGCAGAGATCTCCTGCCACCTGACCTTTCATTGCTGCCTGCCAGCTTGTTGCTATTCATGTTATTCTCCACAAACAACTAACCAGGGCCGTGCTGATAAGGCCTGGGCATAAATATTGGGTTACTGGGGTCAGTAGGATTTGCTCTCCACCCATGTAGACATAATTCCTATGAGTTAAAATTGGGCCTGGTGTTGCAACTGTAATGCTCTTAAAAGAGGAAGATTGCAAACACAAAGGCTTAGATGAATATATAGAACATCCAGGCAGACAGGGGCACAGAAGGCCAAGCATTGACACAACAGACAAAACAGTTTTTAGTATTAACATAATTGTTTATTCCTGAACTCTTGTGCACCAATTACCACAGAGAAAGATTGCCAGGAGACAGGAGGGCAGAGCCAGTTTGACAATGAGTGTCTAAATATGTGGAATTATGGCCTCTGTTTCTAAAGTGTATGTTAAATGGGTGGCCAAGTTTAATTAACGGTACGAAGTCAAAATGGTCCTTGGTTTCAAGCACGAAACACTCTGGGATTTGTTTTCTCCATTTTGCTGAGGTCCACAGCATGAGGTGAACCCTGGAGCCTGATGGGAATATGGTCAAGTATAATGCTGGGCTTTTGTGTCACTTCTACAGTCTTATGGTTATTTGAGTTCGACAATCTTAATTAATTGTATGCCTTGTGAAGCCTGCTGAAACAGGCATAATTTTGTCTGTTACATAAAAGATTACCTTCAGCTTGATGTATCATATTATTCCAGCACAGCATGCAGCCTGGATAACATTGATTGATACCAGCTTCCATCTGTAGATAAACAGTTTTTACTTTATTCATCTGTGTCCAGTGTTCCACTAAACTTCATAACAGAAAAAGAGGCCAGGTATTGCCCCGGAGACAGTTGGGGCTGAGGTTTGAAAAATCCATTATACAAAACTAATTTGCATTTATATAGCAGCTTTAAATTTGAGAAACGTCCCAAGGCACTTCACAGAGATGTGAGCAAAATGGACACTGACCAAAGAAGGGGTCTCAGGAAAGGGATGGGCATTAAACATTTTCTTGGGGTAGAATGGAGGAAAAATTTTGGGAGGAAATGTTGGTGACCCAAGAAAGTAAAAGGGACAGTGGCCAAAAGTATGGCCAAGGGAAAAGCGGTGTTTAATGAGGTAGATTTAGAAGAGTTCAGAGTGGGAATGATTATACAATAAAGGCAGAGGTTAACGATGAGCAATTTCATGCAGTACAGGATAGAAGGAGAAATGTTTTCAATGGCTATGGAAGCTGAAATTTGAGGTAATCAAATGAGAAATGCATGGAAGAACGTCTCAGTGCCAGATGATCTGACAGAGGCTCAAGCCATACAGTTTGATGGAGGTAGTGGTCTTTCTTGCGAAAGTATTAAGAGTCTGGAATTTCAGCTTGTATTTGGACAAGAAGCAAAAGCAGTAGCCAAGATGGGGAGCAAAGACTGTGGTAAGGATGATACAGAGCTCGCCTCATTGACAATGATAGTTGTGTATACCTGGAGGAAGTTAGCAGTATCAAGGCTTAACAGGCAGACAAGCAGTAAGGCATGATTGCAGAGATATCAAGACTGGCACTGGACAGGTGGAGCTGGATGTTATAAGCTTACAGATAGAAGCTGATCTTAAGACTCTAGACAATATTGTCAAATACAACACAAGAAAGAGAAAGATGGTAAAGGGGAGATTCTGATGAGGCAGTGATGACAGGATGGGAAAAGAAACTACAGTTCAAGATCCACTGGTTGCAAACACGAAGGACGTATCAGTTAAGTGTTAGCACAGACCATGCAAAACAGGCAGGATCACACATGACCCAGGGCACTGCTATGTTTACCTCACTCCACTGCATTATGCACCATTCTGCAGCTTTGCACATGTCGCTGTAGTTATTGTTACAATGTATACTGTTTACTTTGTGCACTTTAGGCAAGCAAGGAATTTTAGTACACCCTGATGTATATGACCATAACTAATCTGAAATCCAGATCTTTGTCATTGGCCACACCTTCTTTAGCTGCTCCATGGGACAGATCAAACTTACTGCTGTCAAAGGCTTTTAAACTTATCTTAAATTCTTTTGATAATTGGAGACATTTAAAAATAGTTCATAGAAATTCAAATATTTCAAAAATATTAAAACACATTAAGCTCATTATTTTTAAAGCTTACCTAAACAATAAGATATTAGATACTAGTTAACAGCACAAAGTAAAATAAATAAAATTAAACAATTCCCTTACCCACACTGTATTTTTCAGTCAAGGTCAGTGAACAATTCAGATGAGGTCAGACTGCTTACACCAGCTATTCCTAGTGTAAATCTGAGGAGCCAGATGTGAAGTGCATCTGCCCACACAGTTCAGGATGTGGTGCTTCAGCCCTGATCTGACTGTTGAGTCCAACCATAAAGCAGATCAGGTGGACCAGCATCTGACCTTCAGCTCCTTTCTGACTATTGTGCTTCAGTGCACTGAATATCTGAGATAAGCAAAGTCACCAATGGTTCTCCATTGAACTGCCAGCAAAAGTGAGTGCATTTAGGCCCAAGAAGTAAATAACCAATTGCCAGCCCATTTGTTTATAATCTCATTGCAGCACTATAGCTTCAAGTATTTCCAAATGCTGGCCCACAGACCTAACAATGGTCCTTTTTAAGCAAATCCCCTTCTGTGGTTTACTGATTTAATTCCCTGAAGATTACCTGGGTAAAGACATCGCAGAGTGCAGCGACATCAAAATAAAGTGGCAGATACTGGAAATTTCTGCCACAAGAGAGTTCAAGAAGCAGTTCAAGAGAGAAAAAGCAAACAGAGGGATATGCAAAATCTGTGAAATACAGTCAGAGCTGTTGCAGAGAACTGGAACTGGAGGTAGACATTTGAATATGCCCACCAACTGAGGCAATGTCTGTAGGGAGAGATAAACTGAGTGCATTCAGGTGGATATCCTCACAGCAAAGCTCAGTAGTTCTGATGCAAACAAAGAAAGTATGTTATCTGAAATAGTTGAATTTGATATCATCCTGATGGCCGTATCATGCCCAGACAGAAGCTGAGGTGCTTCTATTAGGTCTCATTGGAACATTCTAAGACAAAAGCATCAGTGTGGAAGTGGAATGGAGAGTTAAACTAAAGCTCAGGGTCACCTCCATGGACTGACTGAAAGTGCCTCTACAAAGTGATCATGCAATCTATGTTTAGTTTCTCCAGTGCAAAGGAAACCACATTTAATTGTCTCTCGCTCTCACACTCAATGTATTGGTTTCTGTTAGTCAATGGGGAGCTCTCTCTTCCACAGTTGATTGGAATGCAGCTCTCTCTATCAGTTGATCTTATTCTACTGATGCATGGTTATCTGCGATAATATAGAGAAAGACTTTTCTTAACTTCCAGTTCACATTATCCACTGTAGGTAACTTCCATGGAAGTACTTGTTCTGAAACATCTTAAGAATGGATAATGGAAGGCATCCTTAACCTGACTTTGACTAATGTGTCCATACATTCCAGGAGAGAATCATTAAAGCAAAAATCAGACATGATATTGACAATCACAATGAACCCAAACCTTTGTTATAGCAAAGCCTATCAATAATTTGATCTTTGATAAGCCAAAGGTTAATTTTTTTAACCAAGTTGCACTTTTGATTTCAATACAAATTAAATGTGGATGCATTATGGCAAATTTCAATCGAGATAGTTCCAATATTAAATGAGGGCCTGGGTGTTCTAGCTCCTTTAGTCAAAACGTATGAGTATGCATTTACAAGAGATCAGTTCCCAATTCAAGCAGAGCTTTAGCTCCAAGATAAACATTAAGCTCTACCACAATGTGTATCTTACTACCTCAGAAAACTTATGTGACTAGAGACCTTTAGATTGTAAGTTCAGATGACACAACTGACTGTAAAACAGTCAAGAAGTAAGAGTGCAAAGCTATGCAAGGTGCATGCAGGTAACTACTTGCAGGTGAGTTCTGTCTGTATAACATATATGACAAATGCTTGGAAATGTAATTGCGCAATGATGTTTTCTTCAGCCTTGTGCAATTGGAGGTTGTTTTCCAGGAGTCAAAAAATGACAATGATCATTTCTGTGTTATTTCACATAACCCAAAAACTTGACCTACCGACTCTGACATGATTTACATGTCAGGTGCATGCAGGATGACATCTTTCCCTATGCAATGCTCCTTTGTCAGGACAGGATCTGCAGGAGCTCCTTGACATTGTGTTATTAAAACTAATTTGCTTATGGCTCGACAATTCTTAATTGGATTAAAATAATCTAAAGCACCGCAGGGGAGGGGGTAATGTTAATGAATTAATTCTGGATACAAGTCACCTGAGATAGGAAAAGGTTAAGAAGCTGGGCTTATTTTCTTTGGAGAAATGGAAAATGTTGAGATGAAAATGAAGGTTTTTCAAGACTGAGAATAAAATGACAATCAGATGCAAGTAAAGTATTTCCTTATTGTTAAAGCTTCAAATAGGAAGAAGACAAGTTAAGAACTGGAAAACAGTTAGGTATATGTTCTTGGCCAAAATATATGAGTTATGTGAGAAATTGATTTGTGAGGTATTCAGCAGAATCTGCTGCACAAGAGGTTTTAAGAAACATATTTCTGTGACAGTGAAAACTGAGGCATGTATAAGGAAACTGAGGGTTTGTGGAGTTTCTAACAAAGGACAAGCTTGTTGCACTAATACATTTTCCTCCTGCTTTTCCTAAAATTAGTGGTCTTGGATTCTGAGGTTGAAAAGATGATTGCTAATTTCCTCTTTACCTTGGATCACATAAATATGATAGGCTTTGCAATGCACCAAGTGACTCAAGCTACAATGGCTTACACAGCATCACTGTGGCAAGGCAAAGTTGCTGATACAACAACAGTTATATCAGTAACCATTTAGGTAATACTTTATGCCAAAGTCCCATGTCCAATCAATAGTTTTACAAACAGTTTAATTAATTGAAAGACATAACTTATGTTTCTTGCATCAGGAACCATTTGGGTCTTTTGATAGATCATGGTCTGGTCACATGATGGGTCAGCATGTGAAACTGGAGGGAAAAACGGGTGAATAATTGACACTATAAACCAGATTGCCTCCTATTGGTAAGTCACAGAGTCCCTAAAGCAACTGTTACTGGAATATCAATTACCAATATACTTGCCTTTGTGTAAGGAATGAGCTCAATAAGGTAAGCAACAACCAATGTAAAATAAAATTTAAAAAAACACTGGACATACTGAGCAGGCAGGCAAGTATCATCTGTGGAGAGGAGAGTTAACATTGCAGGTCGATGACCTTTCATCAGATATAAAAGCTATCCTTGAATGGGCATGATTACCATACCATCTTTGTGCAGAAACATCATAATAAAAATGATAGATAAAATCCTTGGTCATCGTATTTTTATTATGATGTTTGGTCATTGTATTTTTAAAAGCTACAAGTTTTATTGGATTACCATTTTAAAAAAGTGTAAGACAAACTGCTTGAGGAAACTGCAGAGGAGTGACTTTAGAGCATCAGAAACCACAGTTACTTCATTCCTTTCCATGTGTAAAGTACAATAGTTTATACCTTGCTGTGTTTCAGACAGATGGGAGAACATGAACAAATATGATTATTTACCTGTTGTCACCTTTATAGACATTCTTCCAAATATATGAAAAAGATTTGTATTGTTTTTATATGATAAACAGACAATTGATTGCTGGTATACAGTGCACATTAATCTTATGAACCATTTATTTGCAATGAAGAGTGTTGTGGGATAGAATAATTATTGATCAATTATTTTACTTCTTTCGTGATACGCCATTTGGCACCATGACAACTGAATGACATTCACTGTGAGAGATGCCCTTTGACATCTTGACAGTGGGACAATTTTACTGCCAAGAAGTGCCAGTAAAGGTCATAGTTTGCATGATTAAGTTCTCTGAGGAAATCAAATGGAATCACTTTCAAAATATTTGAATAATTTCAAGTTCATATATAGATTGATTCAAATGCAGAATAAAAGCTTGGAAAGCAGTCCAGAAAAGACATTACTCAACAATATGAATTAGTGTGATAAGAGTAAATACTTGAAGCAGTTGTAAAGTTAACCCTATATATGCTGCAACAAAACTTGATTCATCCAGTCAACATTCTTTCACTTACTGAAGTAGTGTTTTTCACACTTCTGCTTCAAAATAATTATCAGTATTCAAACATTATGGAAAATCATCCTTGTGCATTATGATGAATGGTAATATTGATATAAGATACATACTTAATGGGATAATAACCAATTAGTTTAACATTGTGGGATCCAGATTGTCTGACTTTTTATTACGGAATTTAGAAATCATGGTCTTTAGAAAGTGTGAAATTGTTTCATTTACAACCTCAATCCCACATGGCTTTTTTAAAAAGTGCATTCAGCTCAAATTCCACTGACTGCATCAATTATATGACTAAATTACTAGAAAGTGGAACTGTGCACAATATTTTGCAATTATAGGACTGTTAAAAATCCAACTATTATTCTAATTGTTTGAGTGATCCTCAAATCCTTTACAAAACAGTCTTACATATCAAAGATATTTACTTATACAAATCTGTACTTCTGAATTTCATGATGATAATTTTTGGTGAAGTATTTAAAATCAAGAGATTCTTGTGAACTTATGTGAACCCTATTGTTTTTAGGTTGGAGAAGGGTTCTGCACAATATTTCAACATGTTTGAAGATTCGGTGTTTTCTTCACTGTTTATTAATGTTTCCTGCACGATGCTTTTGTACTTGGAGAATAAGGGTTCAAATAACCTCCTGTTAGAGGTAGAATTTATTTTCAAGTACTAACTACAAGAATGTTCATTTATAGTCAATGTATTTCCATGCTTGACTTTCTTTTTTAATTTGCTGAGCAATCAGTAAACTTTATTAAAATGCTATTTTGTTTGAGAGAGGTAAAGCACACAAACAAAAGACTCAAGAAACAAATGGTTACATTTTTATTACAAAGGGTTATATTTCCAATTCTTTTGATCCTCATCTTTTTGCAATGAATCCACCAGTTTTCAAGAATTTGGCATCAGAGTCATCAACCCTTTGTCNNNNTCTGCGGCAATTATTTTCTACTCAGCACATTATCTCTGACCTGTACATTGAAGATCTCAATAATCCTTCTAAAAATATGACTTTGAAGATTTCAAGACAAGTTGACCAAGAAATTGCATCTGAAATTATGCAGGTATCTATATCCATTCTGCTGATGGCAAATTGCACCTAGGTATTGCCCTGTTCATTCAAATTATGCCAGAATTTAATATGCCCATAAACAATCAGAGGCCAGGAAAACACCACAGTTACACTAGTATTTTTTCTTCCTTGAACCTTAAAGTGTGTTCCAACAAAGCATGTCTAAGAATCCTCATTTGAAATAGTTTTTCGACTTTTTAGCTGGGCTTGTCTTTTTCCCTACATTTTCATTGCAAAAGAAATTTCACGTAAAGCAGATTGTACAAGATACATTGTTTGAAATGCTTGCATTTAAAAGATTTGAAAAATGACTGTCTCCAGCTACTCCTGAAAATCTGGAAACCACAAAATGAGTGCAATTAGGGAATCTTTACTGCACTTGCTGATTTTATAGGAGGAGTTTCAAAGGGGTGGAAGGTTTAAGTGTCCAAGGCAAAAGATCAAGGAGGCTTGGTATACCAGAGTTATACCATTTAATATTCTGTGATCCTTAAAACTGTATAACTGAGTCCATTCTCAGGACATATCCAGGTCTAAAGGCAAAGGAAATTCCAGGCCCAACCACAGTGCATCCATAAGGTTAAATGAAGAGAAAGTACTGGTGTGTCTGTGGCATTTCCTCAGTCTCTGATTATTAATGGGCATTTTAAATACTGATATAAATTCTAGTGTTGAAGGGAAGAATGCTGAAAATGGAATATGTCTATTTGAAAATTTTGTTCTTGCTCATGTTGTAGAATTTGTGGCAATAATCACAATTCAGCCCAGTTGGTCAATGCTGGTGTTTATCTCTCCTGACTATCATTAACCCCATCACCTTCCAGTCCATTCTCCTTGTTCCATGCTGAAAATCTACTTTGAAAGTATTAGTTGAAAATATTAATTGTTTTTATTTTTGACATTTACAGCAATATTATTAGTTAAGCACTGTGAGCAATCACTGGAAAGACAATAACATGCATAGCAATTTGCTTTATCATTCATATTGCTTGGAGGCACATACTAGTTATGAGAAAGTCTTGTCCAGAGCATTTTTTCAACTTATTCATTCACAGGATGTGGATGTCACTGGCAATCCCACCATTTGTTGTCCCTCCTCAATGGCCTCTTCACTGAGCAATCAAGAGTCAAGTGCATTGATGGGTCTGGAGAGTGGACACAGATGGCAGATTCCTTTCCTTGAAGGACATTAGTGAACCAGATGTGCTTTACAACAATCCAATAGGTTTCATGACTGCTATTACTGATAATATCTATTTTTTCATTCTATACTTAGTTTCTGCACCCTGAACCCTACTAGAAACTGTTGCACAGTTAACCAAATAAACCGCTGTCAGGAAAGATTAAAAAAAGGCTCAATCCAAGAATGGGCAAAGTTTCAAAACAGGCTATGGAAAGTGGATAGCTAAAATATTGCAAATCCTTCTAGTAATCTCTAAGATTTCTTAAAATAATTTGTTTTCTTTTCTTAGACAATGAAAGATTAAATGTTTTGTCCATATTTGAAAATTAGAGTAGCATTGCCCTGGAAAGGAATGATTTTTAAAATCATAGATATATATCTCTAGCATCCCTGTGACTGATAACAATGCCAAGTGACATCACCAAATGTCAGCCTTGATCAGAATAAAGGCTACATCTTGAGCTTCATAATATTAAGGTATAATGCTGTGTCGTTGGCAGTGCTCACCCTCAACACAGACTCTCAATAAAGAACATTAACTTCAGATGGGAGAAGTCCAATTAGTCAGTCATATTTGGCATTCCATATCCAATGATATTACTCAGGCAACAGTGAACACAAAAAATGTAGACCTATTATTGGCTTCTGAGCATCATGCTGAAACAAACTTGCCTTAGTGTGCCAAGGGTACAAGCCATTGAAATATCACCACATACTCTAATACTCATCTACTTATTTATTTTTGAGGAACATTTTTGGAATCATTTTCTGCTGTTCTCCCTCATGCCCTGTACTTTAGAGCTGTATAAGCAATCCATGTACTTCAGAAGCTTAATTACAACTCAGGCAAACTAAACTCTTCTTTATCCCAACTCAGATTCTATTAACTTCATCTCTAATGCACATTGAATGATAAGATCAAAGTGGCAGAAAAGGATAACGGCCTGTAAAATTCTTGAACCATCTGTATATAATATTTTAAAAAATCTTGTGTGTGTACAGACTTTGTGTCTACAGAACATTGCTTCCTGTTGTCAGATTTTCATATAATAAATTCTTCTGTCTGAATTTATAATGAAACCTATCTATGCAAACTTGTGACCTTGTGGTTACAACCTCCCACCAGTACTGGTGCCCTGGGATTCTACCTTTATATATATATATATATATATA
>JAUZTB010000017.1:24057455-24068399 GCA_034780895.1 Rhynchobatus australiae | reverse complement strand
CCTTACTGTCTACCTGCACTGCACTTTCTGTATACTGTAACGCTTTATTCTACACTCCGTTATTGTTTTTACCTTTTACTACCTCAATGCACTGTTGTAATGAATTGATCTGTATGGACGGTATGCAGGACAAGTTTTTCACTGTACCTCGGTACATGTGACAATAATAAACCAATTTACCAATCTACCAGTTCCCACATCACAAACCCTTCCATGAGCAATGACCCAGACCCAGGATTCAACCCTGATGCCCCTTCATAAACCTGCTTCACTGGCGCCTCCCATGTCCCATACCTCAGTCTTGATCACCAAATCAATCCTCATCCTGATCATGGATCCTTGCCCCAACCCCTCCCACCTTCAAGCTTCAGTCCTGATCACCCACTCCATCCCTGACCCTAATGGTGATGATTGAAACCCGCCCATACCCAGGTCTCGATCCAGTTCAGTAACCCCATCTCCACCTCCAATTCTGATTATTGATTTCCAACTCCAAGCTCCCCATTCAGATCGACAACAATCAGAAGCCTCTGGATACAGTTCCTCCCTGGGTTATAAACGTCCAGCTTATGGGCATCCCATACAAACGAACAAGCATTTGGCAGACCAGCAGGATGGACGGAGATGGTGCTGAGGGGCTGCAGGCATCTTCATCGGGTGGGAATGGGGAATTTCCACATGCCTTCTCTCCTTGTCCCCCCCCCCCCCAACCAAACCACAACAATCAGGCAGAGCTGGGAGTGCTGAGTAGACTCGCTCACTCACTCACTGAGTCACTGAGTGGCCCTCCTATCCATGCCTGCTTGCCTTCCTGTCATAGCTGGATCTGTGATCTGCTCCCACACACCGGCTTTATTCATCTCCGACTTAGAAAAGTTCTGGTTATAAACAGTTCTCAGGAATGCAACCCTGTTGTAACCAAGGGACTTCCTGTAAGGTATCTTCTGATTTGTTAAGATTATATCTCTGTGATTTTACAGAGCACAATCACTGCTCTTCAGTGAAAATTAAAATAACTCCAAACTATTGAATTAGTCATAAGTTTGGATCTACATTATTTTGTTCTGGAATGTAGCACAGTTTACCTTCTTTGCACTTTTTTTCTCTGTCCAGACCTCTAGACCATGATAGGCAGGTGCTCCATATATAATCATCTATTTCAGCATCATAATCAGAACAGATACTCTCCTCCTTGAAAATGCACAACCTCTCATGACCACTAATTTGCTTTAATTATTTGTTCATAGAACTTGGGCCTATACTGTGATTATTATTACTTCTAACTTTATTTGATAGTCAGATCAGGGATAACATTATACAGTAAAAGTACGATAATCTGGCACATTTAGGACTTTGGTAATGTCAGACTAGCAGATTTTCTGGACCTACTGGATGTTACTCATAGTAATACCTCAACATATTTTCAATTCACTTTTTTAGATGTTGCACAATGTTATAATAAATGTTACAGTCAGCCAGGTTATTTTAAGGTGAGCACAGGAATGGGGTCCCCATACAAATATCATCTGGTGGACTGATGCCAAACCATTAGGATTTTCAAATCATCGGATAGTGGATTTATGGAGTTTTACTGTAATTCTGTTCTGGTCTATTTTTTCAAATCAACCCTCTATAATATTTCTAAAAAGGGAAAAGGTCACTCATAGTCGTGTACCTCTATTCGGTCTGAAGTAGGCTTTCAAAAATATATTTATTAATAAAATGTACACAAACATTTGCTTCTCAAGTTTCAATGTCATCTCAAACCATCAGTTCTGTAATAACCTTATCCGTTGTATTATTCATGTACTTCAATTAATTGTCCCAGAGTTTTTCTTTCACTTTTATTGCAGGTTGTTGAGGTTCGAAATGTCACAATTGTTTTAACCGAATGTAATCAAAATCAATGGTTTCAGGAAGTGTTCTCCATTGACCATTCCAGTGTTACGACCTGAACACTCCTGTCAGAGCAGCAGCTTTTCTTGCACCTGGTAGCTTTCATTTTTTTGTTAAGTTGAATTCAAAAATCCTTGAAATCTCAGACTGCTGATGCAGGAGCATTGAACACTCACACAGTAACTAATGCCTATAATCCTCAGCGCTCATCAGCAAAAGCTGACCCCCATCACTCATCCTCGGACTTGTATCAAAGACCACTTGATCAAAGGTGAAAAGCAACATTCTTTAGCCACTAAACTTGAAACTTCAGAAATAATTTTAGTATGCTTATAAGTATCACATCCATCCAAATACTTCTTTCTTGTGTTGATCTCCAGAGTCAAACTGCATGTAATCAGAAAAAAGCCCAGCTAATGACTCATTGCAAATACATCAAATCCATGCCAAAACCAGCATTTGTTTGAAGGTTTTCCTCCAGAAATATGACTTTCTGACTGAGCCACAATTTTAGCAACTTTTTCTAACTTGCTATTGATGGTACAGGATGTAAGACAAATGTAGCTTTTGGCTTCTACAGGGGAATCAAAAGCAAGAGAATTATAACTTTTTGTTAAGCCTGGTTTTTTTCGGTATTTTGCAAACAAAAATGTTCATGCCAAACCAAATTTGGCAAACTTCCACCTATAATTTGTTACTGGTCAGATGTCAGAGCTTTATTACTTATCGGCATTCGAGAAGTCAGAGGTCACTTTTTTTTGTTTGTTGGGGTAAGGTCACAACCAACCCATAATGCAACAATACGTGACAGCAGAATGTTGCTTTGTTGTTCTCCTCTAAGAAAATAAATTAAAATAGTATTTTGTCAATGTGTTGTGTAGATAGTTTTTGTTTACATGTATTCTTTGTTCCTTGGAGGTCTCAAAGACCAACAAAAAAGAGAGAAATATTTAGATAGATGCACTACTCTTTTGGACATGTTAAAATTATTTTTCATGATAAAGCCAGTTTTCGATCTCAGGTGTATGATTAAAATCAATTAGATCACTCTTCCGATGTCAGCTGCAAGATTCTCCTGACAAATGAAATTATGCTAAAAAAGTGTTCCCCTTGCTGTTCAGCTCTGTCTTTGCATCATTCACATGCACAAATGAGATTAAAATTTGCTGCTCTGGGATTTCAAAAGGATATTTTCCATAAGAACATGAAAAATACTGGGAACCCTGTGTAAGTAGACTTTATATTCTCATGTGGTATGGCTCGGTGAATTCTGACTGCCACCGTATGTTCCAGATATTCATGAACTAACAAAAGACAAGCCAAGGAATCATAATTCCACACTCTAATGTTTTCATAGCTTGAGTTTTTAAAAAATGTATTAATAATTTCTAGAAAAGGTCTTGCTCATCAATAGAAGTTGCTCAATTCTAATGAGTTCTTGTACATTCTTTTGTCACGGGATTGGATTTATTGGGAATTTTCAAATGAAGTTATATTTCTTTGAACTTTGTGAATAGCAATTGTCTGTTCCCAAGAGGAAAGCTAAGCCCAGAAGCCACCAGAGGGAGCTTAATCTCAAGAAAACATCAGAAACGGAATCAACAACCTTAAGTGCCCGTAAATACACAATTTGTTTATTCATGCTGTAAATATTTTATAGCACAAAATGGAAACAATGCACAGTCTCAGGTTAAATTGTTCCCCATAAAATATCCTAAATATACCTTGAAATATTCATGGTGAATATTAAATGTTTAAGCCATTTAATGGAAACCCAAACTGCAGTGGATTTTTGAATATAGCAGATAATAAAACACTTCCATTTTCAAACTTTAAAGATTACTTTCTTAAGTTGATTGTAAAGATTTAAGTAATTAAATCTCATGCTCTTTGACCTCTCAAAATGAATCTGACTAAATATATTTCCCACCATCCTTTAGACTGAACTGATCCTGACCTTCAACCTCCAGTTTCCCTACCACTTTTTTTGGAGTTGGGAGTTATGGGAACCTGAGTCAAGGCAAAGGTGGAGTATTGAGATGGCTAAAGAATTTTAACATGTACTCACTGATAAATATTTAAAGTAGGTTGAGGCAATGAAATTCATAATCTTTTTTAAAGTCTACACAGGTTGTGTCCCTGGTGCTTAGCACTGAGACCAGAAGGGAATATATGACTCCCAAATGGCATGAGTGCAGAGTAACATTGCTGTGTGTGACCAAAGAATAAAGCCTTTGGTATCCATCAGTGTGAAGTATCCTCCTCACTGCCTCCAAGATCCAAAAGCTTGAATTTGGTTAATTAAATTATTTTGATAAATTGCCCAAAATGTTTTGTAAGCAGTTACATAAAAGCTATTATCTATTTTCGTCATGTTTATTTGTTGTTGCATAGCATTTACATGTAAAATGAAATGAATAATCCCTTTAAAGAATGTAGCATCAGTAACTGTAATTTAAATACCCATTTATCTGTTTTGCATTTCACCTCTTGGCTATCACTTAGTCAACTAGACTTCAGAAATAAGGTCATGTAATCATTTCTGCTAGATTTCAGAAATAAGGGCATATAGTCATTTCTGTATTGCATAGCTCTATTTCCTTATGAGATGAATAATGCAGTAACAACACCCCCTTCCTCCTCCAGGCCAAAACATTGAAGTTCAATTGCAAATGCTAAAGGAGCATTTCTGCTCACAGCTACCAATTATGACATGCATTTTTTCAGTTTATTACCAGAAATCCTTTGGGTAAAATATTTTGACAGGAGAAGTGTTGTTCACTTTTCAACATATTTATTTATTTTAAGGAAATCAGTTTGAAGAATAATAAATTAGTGCCATAATCCTTAAATGTTTCTGTCTTTAAAAAAAAATTCTTTCGGTTAGACTTTGAAAATGTTTGCTCGACTATTAAGCAGAATTAATGGCATACAATATGATTGCCAAAAGGTTGATATGTATTGACTGGAGTGTTTCTGATGATGAATAATTTTGATTTGCAAATGTTTGCACACATTTACTTTGCATCAAAGTGACATCTATTGCCAGCTAAATTATGAGTTTCCATTAAGCAGAATCTGCACACAAGTGCCCCTGATATTAATGGGAAAGTGGGGAAGTGGTGGCAAACCTGCTGATAGTAAGTCAGGCTTTCATTTACATAACACAGTGCAGACTCCAAGACTGGCGGACTGGCAGGCTAACAGGGTGTGGAAATTAGCATCTGGATGTCTCAGTGAGGGGTGTGTGGAGGTGGTCACTGCAGTAGCCAACAGGTAAAGTCTCAGGAGAAGGGGACATGTTCAGGGAAAGTGGGTGCTTAAGCATTTCAGATTGGTCTGGGACAGTGATTGGAAGTTGGAGCCAATTTAATAGCTTGGGGTCACAACCAATATGGAGGAAGTTTTTAAAGTTCTAAGTCTCATTTAAGAGAGAGAGAGGGAGGGAGGATGTTTGAAGGTTCAAAGGTGCAATCAGGATGAGCCAGGGTTTTCAGAGAACAGGACTGGGCAGCTGAACCCATCCTTGTAAAATTGGGGAGAGAGTCTTCCAAGTCCTCCTGCCCATCTGGAGCCTGCAACCAGACAGTTTGGAAACTTGGCTATACCTGTGTACCTGTACCACTTCCTCTGTACCCTTGCTGCCAGGTAGCATGGAACCCTCCTTTACCTGGTGAAAATATTTGTCCCTTGTCAGTAGTGCTAAAGGGACCTTCCAACAGACCCATTGTGTTTCTGTCTGAAGATCATTTCACTACCTCCAATGGAATGAAATAGAATACGCTAAAGCTACTATACAGTGTGTTTAGTGCTCCTGACCAAGGGTGAATTTCTAGGCTTTATTTCTACACAGAGCTCCTGAGCTAATCCACAACCCACCTCACAAACCCCCACCCTGACCTGTTTTGAACCCACTCCAGGAACTTTCCCCAGGTTGGGCTAGGGCACTGTGGGGATCACAGTTAATGAGGTAGAAGGCTTGAGTCTGTATTCTCCCATTAAATGCTTGTAGCCACTGCCATTTGCCCTGGGAATTCAGGTGAGGCCCAAGCTAAAACTTCCAGTTAGTCTCAGTCCTTTTGCTGTACCCAGACTAATTTTCTACCTTCTGACCAATTAGCAAGCACAAATTGTTCCTTTGTGTATCTACAATTCTATTTTTATAGAAGCTCAATAGCAATGGCCTGAATATTGAAATTCTGTCACGTCAGTTCTAAGTTCTTCCTTTGGATGCAGCAATAAGCCATGATATGGACATTACACAGATGACTTCATCACCATGTTGCCCACAGAGCTGATCCACTGTTAAGATTTGATTATATTGACACAGTTATGTGGCCTTAATTCATTATATCATCAGAAAGTAGCTGCTTCAACTATGATTTGGATTTTTCTCATGCTCAGATTAACCAAACTATGTGCTACACATGAGTGGGTGATGTTGCTTCTTTAGTTTCCAAATCACTGCAGAAAGTACCTGCAATAGTGACTGAAAGATTCAAGGTCATCGTTTTAATAGTACCATCAAATTGGGTTCAGCATGACTGCTTTTCCAACTATGGTCAGATTTTACTCCAGACTGAATCTGAATTGCCAGCTTTATGTTTATACAAGATTTCTAACTCCTGGGATTGAATCAACCCAGGAATTAAAAGGCTCATTTGACCGACTGCTCTGAAAGGGATCATCTTGAGGTGATAACCCTATGTCATTCAAATACAGATATATGCAGATCATTTTCAGAGCAGAGACATAATTAACCATCAAGGCAGTGCTGGCTTGGTGACTAGATGATTTTTTTTCCTTCATTCAGTTCACCAATTTAAAAACCTAGGGTGAATAAAAGTTCATTTGAATTAGCAATAAATGAGTTTTCACTAATATAACAGGCCCAGCACCTTAGGGCAATCCACAGTACACTGCTTGCAGGCTCCATTTGAATCTTTGGTCTCTCTGCTGGAGACTACACACAAAGAGACAAGCGCTATTATGTCGTGGTCCCCTCCCACAAATGCACATGACACTGTTTAAACTAAATCAACAAACCAAATAACCAAGAACAATTCTAACAAGTGAAAGGTTTCATATTAAGCTTACATCGTTTAATTGTTTGCAATATTGACAAAACTTTGCAATTTATATTTGTTTGTCATTTCACGTCTTCGATATGTGAGAGACCGATATTGCTTTGGGCAGGGGTCATGAAAATATGGTGTACACTTCATCTGTGGACTCAAAGGAATGTTCTGTATTCATTATTCCTTTCACTTCAACTGTTTTTATTATTCCCATGCTGCTTATGTTATTCTTGGGAATCTTTATTTTTGTTATTCTGCAAGGATTTCCTTGGGAAATATAATCCAAATTTCTCCCAGGAAGTAAGAAGGCTTTCTTAATCCTAAGAATTTTCCATTTTTATGTTTTCTTTTTCCCTATGTTTTCATTCTTCTGGAGAATTCCCTCCTTTGGAAAATTACCCTACTTGATAACTTTAAAATAAAAACTCTGCAAAATGCCCTAAGCATTATGAGGCTATATGCAGCAGATTTGCACACCAAATATATGCACAGACATAGACAAATTGATTGGCCAAGCAAAAAAATTGTATTTATTAAAAATGGAAAAACAAATTAATAAACTACAATGTGATTAGTTATTTATAAATGATACTCACCACAGACAAATTTGAAAACACTGGTCATAAAGCATTATTTACCGCAGTTCAAAAATTGTTACTTTCAATTTTGGATTTCATATAACAGCAATATGACTGCTATTGATATGAAGAATTAATCCTGACTTTTTTTATGAAAAGCCTTTCAAAGATTGTTCTCTAGATTTAACCAAATGGCTCTGTCTAATCCAAAGTGTATCCAGGAAAGCAGTTCATTGGAAAAGGGAAACAACACATTTTGCAATGGAATTTAATAGAATTATATCATTGTGCAAATTGGCTGAGAACTCATTGAGGGTGATGGGTGAAGAAACTAAATTAGCGTGCATAGCTGCAATGACAAGACCTCTGAAGAACTCCGAGTTAATGAGTATACCTACCGATATTATTTCACACTGTTGCGTTCTGTCAGCCATGCCAAGAACATTACCCAATTACATAAATATATCTTCTGAAATATCTAAAGACAGATGAAGTATTGGTTCTGGGGTTTTTTTTTGGTGCTAACTAGCCTCCAAAGTGTAGTAGGAAGTGCACTCTGATTACAACCCAGCTTACCCAAAGCCAAACTCTGATCATTATTTGTATGCACTAAAGATCTGACTTCTATTTTAGACATGAGTGCCACACATTGATTTTGTTTTGCTTTTTACTTGTATGGCTGGTTACACAATTCCACATTATGGTCAATGTGGTTTAACACATGCCCAACATATTAGAGACTAAAACCCAAAACTTGGAAAATGGAGCTCCACGAATGAACTTCTAGACTATTTGCTCTAGATTTTTCAAAGCACTCTTTCAAAACTTCATTTTAATTTTGTCCAATGAACATGGATTATCCCATTTACTTATTCTTGCAATATGTCTAGTTTGTACCCTTACATCCTAAAATTATGCCACAACTTTTCAAAATTCATTTAACATACAAATTCATTCCCAGTCAAAAATACCAAACATGTGAGATAGTAACAGATGTGAGCTGGAGTCTACTTCCAAAATTTTCCTCCATTGACTTCAGTGGAACTGATTTTCAAAAGCCAAGCACATCTGCTGCTAAAATGCACATTTAGTACTACCAATCAGCAATGAATTTCTGCACAAAAATCAATTACAAAACGCAAAGTTTTTAGAAACACATGCCTAACCTTTGGTTGATATTCAGTCAGTTCTGGTGCAAATGTGAACAAGCCTTTAATAAACTATTACTGTGCAGTTGTCACACTTTAATTCTAGCCCTTTTCCACACACGAAGTCAATCTTGAATGAGCCTACATCAAAACGTTCATTGATCAAAGGTTCAAATTAAATGCCTTTCCAGATCAGAGACCAGAGTTTGGAGTTGAAGCTTGGTGGTATTTTTTTTCTGAAATTGGTGAAGCTAGCAGAAAAGTTGGAACATGAAGTGCAATTGTTCTCTCATAGTCAGTTCCTTAACACGTTGAAATTAAGTTTCAAGTTTTGAAATCATGTTACTCATAGTATGAAAATTAATCATATTAAATATATAAAGAGCTCATTTTACAGCAAAACTTTTTTTCAAAAGATTTTAAAATATAGCTGGATTGCATTGGTTTTTGACAAATGCAGATAACTTTGATGGAAAATTGATAAAAGAAAGTCTGAAAACCTATGCAATCCTGCATTAGATTGTCAATTTCATCCAAAGAAGAACGTTTTCTCCTATATTCCTCACTGGGTTTCCATTCATTTGATGAAGCTGATCAGATCAGAAAATGAAGATCAAATACTCATTTGAATAATTAAATCACCAATCATGTCTTCTTTCTTTCTTGTGCACAAGCAGCCTGTAACGTTCCCCTCCATATGGATGTAAAGTGACTTGGTCCCTAGTTCCTTCAGAACTCCCCTCACCTGGAGAATCAGAGTGGCGCCTGTTGATTTTTAAATGTTTAACTTTTTTAAAAAATTTTAATATATATATTTTTTAATTTGTTTAAGTTTTATTTACAGCGTGGTAACAGGCCCTTCCGGCCCAATGAGTACGCGCCACCCATTTTAAACCCCAAATTAACCTACCCGTACGTCTTTAGAATGTGGGAGGAAACCGGAGCACCCAGAGGAAACCCACGTAGGCGCAGGAGAATGTACAAACTCCTTACAGACAGCAACGGGAATCGAACCCCAATCACTGGTGCTATAATAGCATTGCGCTAAACGCCACACTACTGTGCTGCCCCCAAATTGGTGATTTTCCCTCCTCTCCATGCGAAATTTGAAGTCTCCACTCAGTAGCTCCAAATAACAGCATGATTAAGATAGCGACTTTGGCTTATGGCTTAATCCCAGTGTTTGGTACATGTGCAGTTGAATATATTTAAGTTTGGTAGATTTCTTTGAATATTAAGGAAATCAAAGGATGTGTAGTTAGACAGGAACGTGGCCTTGAGGTAAAAGATTGGCCGTAATTTTATTGAATTGCAGGGACTAGGGCAGAATGGTCTGCTCCTCTTCTGTTTCTTATGTTTTTCTGTTCTGATACAGCACCACCCGGGGTAAGCACATTGTAACAAAATGAATTTCTCTCTTGCAAAAAAACACTATTCTGGATTTGAATCCAACATGTAGCATTTTTTCAATAAAATCAGAAAATGCTGAAAATATTCAACTAATCAGGCAGCACCTGCAGACAGAGAAACAGATTTAATATTTTTGGTCAATCATCTTTCATGAGAACTTTTTTTACTTTGTTGACACGTGATGAAAGATAATCACCCCAAAACATTAACTCTGTTTCTCTCCCCACAGATGTTGTCTTCATGCTGAGTATTTCTATCACTTTCTGTTATTATTTAAGGGCAGTCTTCCACTGAAACATCTCTGCACTCTTCTCACAACTCACACTGGCATACAGTTATGTATCATCAGAAACCTTACATTTGCTCCCTTCATCGAAATCACAGATGTAGGTTGTGAACAGCTAGGGCCTTGTGGCACTCCACTAGACACAGCTTTCCAATCCAAAAATGATGCATTTATTCCTACTCTCCTTTTTCTCTCCATTAACCAGACCTCAATCCATGCCTGTCTATGCCCGATGCCCCAATTTCACAAGATTTAATTTTGCCTTATATCCTTTTGTGAAGCGCCCCATCAATGGCCTTCTGAAAGTCAAATACACCAAATCAACAATTCCCCTTAATCTGTTTTGCTGGTTACAAATTGAAAATATCTACCGGATTTGCCAAACATGATTTCCCTTTCATAAGTCCATGTTGACTCTGACCAATCCTTTTATTAGTTTCCTGTTATCATTTACTAATGGATACCCAGCATTTTCCCTACTACTGATGCTACTAATCTGTAGTTCCTCAATTTATTTCTTCCTAATTTCCTAAGTATTGGAATTATAG
>JAUZTB010000017.1:23993152-24003524 GCA_034780895.1 Rhynchobatus australiae | reverse complement strand
TTGCTGCCAGAAAGTACAACACTTCCCAAAGCTGTGACTTCATCACTTATAGAAAAATGACACCTGGGTTACTAAGGTTTTTTTATTGTTGGTAGAAACAATTTGCTGTTAGTGACAGTAAACCATTAAAAAAATATATCCACACACACTCTTACACACTTGTCTGCCCAAATGCATTTAGAATTTCTGATACTAGTTGCAGCTAGGTTTTATTGTTTTATATGACAAAGTTTAATCCGTGCAAAATACTCCAGTCAACTTAAATTATTCTGTAGGATTTACTTAAAACCTTGCCCTGATCTTGTCGAAATATCCAGCTTTTAAGCAGGATATGATATATTAATGCAAGCTGCTAAAATGTTTTTGAACTTCCTTGAAACAAAACATTTTGTTTGACATAGTTTAATTGCTGTGATAGTCAGAATATGTTTTAAAGGTCGTTACTGTGAAACTGGACACACTTTAACTTCCGTTACAAGGTGGAAAGAAAACTGTATAAAACGTGTAACAATCCACTTCAGGGATTTACATCACTAAAAACAGGTGACATTTATATTTTGCAGACTTCTTGGTTGTTGAAATCACATTTCACATTATTGCAGAGGAAACAGCAGGTTTTAATTCAGGTTTTTAATTTGGAGAGTTATATCTTTTTTCCTGTGTTGGTTTGGCACACAGTACATGTCATTATACTCAAGCTGCTGCAGCCTTGGATTTACTGACGCTAGAGCTCCACCAACTGGATAGAAATAATAACTGATGGTCAAGAACTGACCTTTATAGCGACAGCTAAGGTTATGCACAAAATCTACTTCTTTACTTTGCAAGACTGAAGTTTGAAGACAATGCCTTTGTTTCCTGTGCAAGTTGCTTAATGCAGCTTGTATTTTTTTTGGAAGGGTGAGTGCGGGTTGTCACAAAGCAAGCAATCTGGGTTGCCTGATCTTCATCATGATGCAACTTTAATAACGCTGGCAAAGATTGCTCTGAAATCACAGCTGTAGCTTCAGGCAAAAGCTAAAATGAGGTGCGTCTCCCATGTCTCACCTAGAGAGCACAGCATTGGCTATGCGTGAGAATAACTGGACGAATCGATCGCTGCAGTAGGTTGATGGTTTCTACCCATTTTGATGGATATGACTGTAAAAAAAAGTCCAGATTGGTTCACAGTGGACCTAAAACCATGTCAGCTAAAACCAAAGAGACAAAATAGTGACAGCTGCGGTGAGCACACTGCAGGCAGTCGATGGCTTCCGTGATTTATTGTTCCATCTGCCTCACTGCATTGAAGACAAGTTTCCCCTGATTTGGTTAAAATGAAAGGACCTCTGAGAGCACCGCACATTTTTTAAAAATGTGCAGAAACAGAGTTTTATTTTCTGTTTTATTAATGGCAGCCTGCCTCTAATTTAGTCCCATTGTTCCTGACTCCAATCATTAGTAGTTACATCTAGTTCCAGCAGCAAACTACTAGCACCGGTCTAATGTCAATGAACACTAACCTTTGCAATATACTGTCACCTCTATACTGTCTTACTGTCAATATTGTATCACTTTTTTTTAATTACAATCTGCCAATTTGCAACATGATTTTTTTTTGCCAAGGGTCATTTTCTAAACAGACAAGAAAAGCTGCTTTTTTATATCTAAAACAGCTTTCTTTTTTTAAAAAAAACAAAGTCCTGGGGAAAACACTAGCTATTTGTTATTTTCATAATTTGACAATGAAGCTCAAAGTATACTGTGTTTTTGAAGGATGCAGTTACATTAAAAAAGTAACTACAAAATGTGAGATAAATTGCAAATTATATTTTATCAATGATTCCAAATCATTTCCTGAACAGTACAAGGCTCGTAACAGGAACACCCCTGTGGCAAGAAAAACATTTCCTTTATCCAATCATTCCTATTGAACAAACACTGTAGAATGTATGGGGAATTAATTGGTGCCTGAGCAAATGTTCCCTTTAAATGAACATTCATATTAACAGGGTACCCATTAGCAAGCGTCTACTGTAACACAATTACTGTTAGATTTCAGTGTAGTTTTTAGTACAGTTCAGCAAATTTAAACTCTTGAGAACTAATTTCCCATGAAAAAAGAGCTCATTGGTAGTGATGGAGCATGGAAAGTTCTGCTCTCCTTTGCCTTGTTTCTACCTCCCTCTTGTCCTGACCCAGCACCAGGGCCTTCCTGTCTAAAGGTTTCTCCAGTACATTTCTCCACCAACCTGGTGTCAAAGGCTTGCCTGTCTCCTGTCTCAGGATGTTGGTTTTACCTCTTAAGTGTTTCCTGAATTTGTGAAAATTCTTTTCAGGCAAGCTTGCCCACAATTGTGAGCAAACATTGGATAAATATTGACTTTTGTTTTTTGGAAAGTAAGCAAGTGCTGCTGCTGTGGTGGGTGGCAGCGTTTAGTGAAAGTGGGGGTGGGGGTGTCAGGGTGAAGGGGGTGGGGGTGAAGAGGGGGGCATGCATGCAGTTACCCCAAGGGACAAGCTCCATTTTTGGAACATGTTTTTTTTCGGCAAGGGTCAGCCTCTCACAGCTTTTTCCATTATTCAAAACTAGTTCCAATGTTATATGTTTTAGCTATTTAAAAACCAGCTGCTCTTTTAAGGATGTCATCACAAAAAAAAATGATTTGTTGTTTTGCAGGAGTGACTGTAGATTGTAATACTGTAGCTGCCCTGTGGATTGTCTTTCACAAAATCTAACCTTTCAATGTCTAATTTGGTAGAAAGTTTTCAAATCATATTAATCTAAATTTAGCCAATTCTAGGTCCATATGTATTAAGTCCCAGTCCACCTCATTTAATTATAGCTGTAAAACACATGTTGTGTACATGTCCAAAACACTTCTTTACTTCTTGACTGTATTAACCCTCAGGGCACTTCATTTTCTGTATATTGTGACACATTAGCATTTTTCCCCATCACATAATAAATTTGAATAATGTTCACAAAATTATTTTATGTAATTAAATGAACTATAATAGAAAGCTAGTATGGTAGGTGGGTGTTTGGCATTTGTCAAGAAAGTTACAAGTATCATAATTTCTGTAGCATATTTAAAATAACATCATAAAATATTTTCAGCATGTACTGAATAGTTCATTTTCCCACACTGCGAAGACACTGGGAAGAAACTTATGAATGTTAAATCAAACCTTTTAAAACTGAAAATATATTTTAGCACCTATCTTTTATCATGAAAAAAAGTTTAACATCAAACATTTTTTTTCTTAAGCCTTACACCTTGTTGTCACCTTTTGCTTAAGTTTTGTACCTTTAGCCAGTGTAAATCTATGTCAGTGGCACTCTATTGGAGATTTCTAAAGGTGCCTGAATTAGTGTAATTAATCAGACCCGTTTGCATTAATGTTTTCATGTTAGGGACAAAATGGAGGCAAGCAAAAGCAATTAGTGAATGGCAGTTGTGAAGAAAATGCTGCTGAAAATTCACCCACATCCCGCTGTGAGGAAACTCCGTACCTGCAGGAATTCATCATTCACTCTAGTGGGTTTGTGGGATTCCTGTCTCCCCTGGAGTCCCCATGTATCCTGAGCCCACACTATTTCATGTATCCCCCTCTTTAAACATTCAGATATGTCCTCTTCAAATATTACAGTAGAAACAAGGGAATTTCCAGTAAGGAGTGCATAAGCTATACATGTAAAATATTGAACATTTTTACTTCATTATTATCAGTTATTTAGTCAGAATGACAATCAAAGTCATTTTCAGTAAAATATAACATGTAACCATGTTAACTATTCAGACCTAAGTGACTACTTTTAACCAAAATAAATGCATAATGCAATTTGGGATTTTTTGCCATTAGAAAGGGAAGGGATGATAAAACAATGTACACATTATTTAATTTCCTACATTGAAATAATTTGTTACATTTCTGTAATCCTACATGTTGGAAATTTGTGTGGTACCATTTCTCCTCATATTTTATGCATCCACAAGGTCAAAAAAGCATATTTTGTCATTTTTAATGGAAAGTCTTTGCTTCAAAACTTAACATCAAAGATAACGCAAGGTAATTCGACACAACACTGCCTGTTTAGTTCAGCTTTAAACAGACAGTGCAAAATCTAAACAGTTTTTAAACCGCATTCAGGAACCGAATAATTTGATGTTGTGTCTTTGCGGTATCAGCACTGGGCAGGAAATGAGTTGACAAATTAATACTGTAAGGAAATAAACAGTGCTGATATTTACCATAGATCAACTTTATTCAGATTAATTTGGGTTGGAATGACTCCAGCATCTAGTTCCATAGACATCAATGTGAAATAAATTTCCTGACATTTAGGTGACTACAGCATTGGCTGCAATAAGGTGTCTCTGACTTACGACTTAAGTTGCATAAAGCAGGCTAGGAATTTTAATCATTACAACAGTGCAGGTAGCTCTAAACCAAAGCATACTACATCTCAACAAAACTCCACTTTTCTCCACAACTGCCATTCATTAATGCTTGAAGCATTAACTCTTTTTCTCCTTCCACTGAAGCTACCTGACCTGCTGAGTTTTTTTCCACACTTTCTGTCTTTGCTTCAGATTTCTGTCACCTGCAGTTTTTGTTTTGATTTTCAGGATTCCAGACACGTTTGATAGACTTGCAAATTATATTTCCTCTCTTTCCATGTCTGCTTTTAAACTACAGCAAAGTTCTGAACTTAACAAACTGTGCATAACGCCTGGGCATTAATGTGAAAAAGTAGGCTGTCAATCAACCTGGAGCATTGCACTGCACCGTGTGGTATTCCTGATCTACTCAATTGCAATATGCTGCTCTCATACAAATTTTCTTCTCTGATCTCTCTACAACTGTAGTTTGACAGATATGACAAACTAAAATCATCTACTTTATGCATTATGTTATTACTACTTAACCAAATTACCCTGTTGAGAATCAATCAATCCTTTGAGGACTGATGTTCTAGCACCAAAGTAACATTACAGTCTTGCAATTGTTTTTTTCGAATTCTATGAACGTACCAAATGAAAAAATGCAGCGGATCTTTAGCTTTCCTTCCATTTTTAAAAATAATAATGCTTTCAACTTTACAGGAAATAATTTTAGCAAATTTATTAAAATAATTAGCATGTGTTTAAAAGAGCAATCAGAAGTTGAACCTTTTCTTATGTACAGTAAGCTTTCAAATTTACCTCACTTTTAACTACCATTTCCTAATGACAAGCAATACAATTTACTGTATCCTGTGATGAACAGTAAATTTTTGTTTTAACATTTTAAGAAGTCTGTGTCATTCTTCAAGAAAATATGGCAGATGAGCAGTTGATTGCTGTAAACATCATTCAAGGGAAGCAGTGATGATTATTCTAAATGCAACGCTGGACTCCATTGTCTGTCTCATGTCAGATACTCCTGAATGAGTCTCATTTTTGCCCGTATCAAATTTCTGCCTGACACAATTTTTGTTAAATGATTACATGGCCCCTTTAATTAAAAACACATGAAGTAAAAACATAGCTGTTTTGGTTCCCAATGTGATGTGCTTTGATTCAAATAAATAGGGAAACACAACCCAGGCACAGTTAATCTGAATGAAGTCTTAATTTTGAGTGACGAGCAAATGTGACTGTGTAAAGAGGTTTGCAGTAGGCTTGACATTTAAATGTAAGCTTTGGCTTTTTGACGGATGCGCCCTCAGGCTGTCACAACTCTCCTGTGAATTGAATGAGGGGAAAAGCACCATAAGGTGTGAATTCCCTCAGTCGAGCTGTGTCCAGTCCAAACTATCAGTGATGTAGGACTTGCTACATGTAGTGCATCTCGATTTACAAGTACTTTATTTGCATGGCTCAGATGTCTGTAATATGTGTCACTGCGGACTGCTCTAATTGTTCTTACACCAGGCGTTTTCTACTTCTATTGATAACTACATTAAGTATCACTACTGATGGGATAAACAGTTTGTGACACTAATGTGCAGCATTTCTGGCAGAATCTCTTTTCTCTTATAGTTTACAAATTTAACACTTAGGCTACTGGAGGCACTTAAAAACACAAAGGAGTTCTTAACACTGAACACTTGTGTATTCATTATATTGAAATATAACCAAGGATTGAATGGAATCCCAGGGCTGTCAACTTAGTCTATCCAGAGCAGTTTATTTTTCAAACTCCACAACAATTATAGTGGTGTCAGAGGCTCACCAGAATACATCAGCATTGAAGTCCATTCATTTTCAATTACAGAATGTTGTGTAACAATAGTTATGTTTTTAATTGCTGTGATTATAACAACAGTGATCCATTTCAAAGGGCAAATGTTTGCCCAAGTAGCTTCAATATCAGTAGATAAGGAGAGTGTGAATGAATCTGAACAACTACTAACGGCATTGATGGACACTCATCTAGTGCATGGTTAAACATGATGTTGGATTTTTAGTCAAAGATTTTGCCACCTTCTTCAGTAGTTCCATGGGGCTGAGGATGACTTGCTTTCACTCTAGTTGAAGAGTCCCATGTAGGAATCCAGATTCTGCCAATGGATGGGTCACATGGTGTTTGGCTGGGTGGACTGTTAGGGATGTTGTGCCCACCTTTCACTGCATGTGATCTCTTCATGTTCCTGTCATAGACATCTGAGGTGCTGAGAGGTTTCCCTAATTATTCTTCTCCATTTTCAGTGATTCCAGCACAGTATTTCCTACAACTTGCTGAGGATGTTACATTCCCTTCAAATAGATGTTGAGAACATCCTTGAAATATTTTTCAGTGCTTCGAGAGATTTCTTACTATTGCAGAGCTCAGAGTAATATGCTTGTTTTGGGTGTCCAATGTCAGGCATACAGATGATATGGGCTGTCCATTGGAGCTGGTTGAACAAAATCAGAGCCCTGATGCTGGGGAAATTAGCCTTGGGAAGGATACTGATGTTGGTTCACCTGTCCTGCCAGTGGATTTGGATGATTATGTTAAGATAGCATTGGTGATGTTTATCCAGGTCTCCAAACCAAAAAGAAGGACATGCACACCACTGCTCAGTAAAAACAGGAGCTTGGTGTTGAGTCTGAAGTCTTAGACTTTGAATAATCTTTTCCTCAGTTAACTGAAGGCTGTGCTGACACACTGGAGACAGTGAATTTTGATACTGATGTCTGCCTTCATGAAAGATAGTTCCCAAGATATAGAAAGTAATCCACAGGTTGAAATAATTATTCAAATTCATTGTTTTGATTATAATAATAATGATCTATTACAAAAGGTAAATTGGATGACCCCTGTCCTTGAAGTTTCAAATCTGAAGTATAAACCTCTTTGAAATGAGCTTGAACATTTGCTAATGGCATTGACTAGCACTCATCAAGTGCAAGATTAAATATGATGTCAGATTTTTGGTCAAAGATTATGTGCATTATCTAATACAACGCTATTATCATGTCAAATAAATCCTCCCTACAATTAGAATCATCCCTGTACACAGAATGGTCTCAAGGCAATTTCAGCACTGTTTATTAGCTTGAATATTGTAACCATAATGTGACTATAAATGTACTTTATTCACTTTTGTTGTCCTGAATACTAAACTAAAATGCTTGTAGTTGTGGAGTGTGACTTCCTCTGTGTACTAATACCAGCAATGGTCAGGAGGTGGCGATGTTCTCTGACCTGAGTCCTGAAGATTGCAACATTATACAGGGCTGGAGGGAACTAACAGCAGACTGTATTGTAAACGACACATGGTTGAAACTAATTTTCATTTGAATTTCACATTAATGACAACACATAGATCTATTTCTGTTAATGTAGTGAAAATAATTATAAAGGAACTTGGCATTAATAAAATCTTTTCTGTGTTGGTCTACCTACTCAATTGAATTCTATCTATTTAACCTGGCCTTTGCTTTTAGCACAAGAAGTTGCCTGGAATTCTGCATGTAGTGACACATTATATGATAACCAGATGTTTATCAGAGATTTGGCAAATGGTAATTGGCAATTCTAAAGTCATAAACCTGGAAAATAAAGCTCAAAAAGTTTATGAACAGTAGAAGAATGCAAGGAATAAATTATTTCTTTTCAAGCTACTTTTTATAATTTTGCTTTGTGCACCCTTGATTAAAACATACTGTGTGGAGATTCACAACAGAAAATGGTAGAAGTAGCCCGACCTAGGTCACCAGGCAATAAAGAGAACTGTGACAGAGAATCTGAGAGAACTGTGACAGGTAGACAGAGTGGTGAAGAAGGCACATGGTATGCTTGCCTTCATCAGGTGAGGCACTGAGTACAAGAGTTGGGACATCATGTTATTGATATATTGATTAGGCCACACTTAAGAGTATTGTGTGTACTTCTGGTCACCACACTACAGGAAAGATGTAATGAAACCAGAGAGGGTGCTGAGAAATTCACAAGGCTATTGCCTGCTTTGGAGGGCTTAAGTTATGAGGACAGATTGGATAGGCGAGGTCTGTTTTCTCTGGAGGCTGTGAGGTGACATGATGGAGGTATATAAAATTATGAGATGGTACATAGACAGAGTCTGTTTCCCATGGTAGGAGTGTCTAAAACTAGAGAGCACAGGTTTAATATGAGAGGGAAAAAGTTTAAAGGAGATCTGAGGGGTTAAATTTATCAAACAAACAGTAGTTTGTATCCGGAATAAGCCGGCAGAGGAGGTAATGGAGGCAGGGACAGTGGCATCAATTAAAAGGCATTTAGACAAGTACCTGAATGAGCAAAGCATAGAGAGTTATGGAATTAATACAGGCAAGTGGGATTAGTATAGATAGGCATGATTGTCAGCATGGACAGGGTGGGCCGAAGGGCCTGTTTCTATGCTGTATGACTCTGTGACTCTAATCTGAAAGTATATTTTGCATCATGACTGTTTCAGAAATACATGATTACATACCATAAATTACCCATATTAAAACTATTTTTAAAAATCAATAAATCAGCTCAAAGTAGCATTGTCTTGCATTTCCATATATTATGATGTTAAAAGTCTTTAGTAAGTATAAATATTGGTGTGAGTTGTATTGGCCATAAATCTGAATTTGTTGTTGCCTTCCAAGAGACAATTAAATTGCAGAATTAAAATTATCTTTCGATAACAGAAATAAAGCTATACCTAAGTCTTAAATTTATTCCAACCCTGTATATCAACTATCCCCAAAATCCCCATACATTTCAAAAATAAAATCAGACAATGCATGATATTAACAAGCCAGACAAAGACAATTTTGGATTTAGCTTCCTCCGTACCATCTAGCAGTTATATCCTGTTTAGCAGACGTCTCATCTCTGAGTCAAAAAGTTCTGGGTTCAGGTCTCATGCCAGAGACTTAAGCAGAATGTCCTAGGGATACCTACAGTACAATACTGAGGGAATACACTGTAGCTGGAGGTACCAGTCTTCAGGTGAGATGCAATAGTAAAGCTGCAGCTTCTCTCTGAGAAAGATATAGAAGATTCTGTGGCATTCGTTAGCTGGGGGATTGATTTCAAGAGCCGAGAGGTAACGTTGCAGCTCTTTAAGACTCTGGTTAGACCACACTTGGAATATTGTGTTCACCACATTACAGGAAGGATGTGGAAGCTTTGGAGAGGGTGCAGAGGAGATTTACGAGGATGCTGCCTGGATTGGAGACCATGTCTTATGAGGATAGGTTGAGCAAGTTAGGGCTTTGCTCTTTGGCGCGATGGAAGATGAGACGAGACTTGGAGATATGGATTGAAGTCTATGAGAGGAATAGAGTGGACAGCCAGTACCTTTTTCCCCAGGACAGTAATGGGCAATACTAGAGGTTTAAGGAATACTGGAGGTTTACTGAGACTAGAATACATTTTAGGTGTGTGGAGGAAAGTTCAGGGGAGATGTCAGAGGTAGGTTTTTGAAACAGAGAGTGGTGGGTCCTGGAATGCACTGCCGGCTGTGGTGGTGGGAGCCGATACGATAGGGTAACTTAAGAGACTCTTAGATAGGCACATGGGCGAAGTACAGAGGGGGATAGATTGAATGGCAATAAGGTCTATATAGGTTGGGACAACATCATGGGCCAAAGGGCCTGTACTATGCTGTACTGTTCTGTACTATTCTTTGTTCTATGATTTTGAAGGAAAGCAGAGGAATTCATCTCCTTATCTTGACAAATATTTATCATCTATCATGTCCTAAAAAAAGAGTATTTGGTCATTATAGCATTATTGTTTGTGGGAGCTTACTGTGGTCAAATTGGTTGCCAAAGTGTTCTACATTGTACTAATGACTACCTTTCAAAAGTAGTTCATTAGCTGAGATATACTGACAGCAACAAGGATGGCGGTATTTGAATAAAAGTCTGGTTCTCTGTCATTTGGTGTACAATCAGATTCT
>JAUZTB010000017.1:23782568-23796084 GCA_034780895.1 Rhynchobatus australiae | reverse complement strand
CCGCACGAATAAGAAAAATTTGAGTACTTTAAGAGATAGGGAGAGTATATGCCACTCATTCTTTGTGAAATTTGAACTAATGCTTATTTTAATCATGGATTTTCTGCCATTAGTGTAGTCTGTCCAGACCTATATTTACCTTCGTTTTCCAGTGGAAATCTCAATTTCTGGCTTAGTTGCTCACTTCAACAAGCAGTCCAGCTTTCTTGTCACCCATCTCAGCTCAAGTGTTAAATAAACTTCAAAAGGCTGAAGAGGGACATAGCATTTTTTTTGATGGCACAGCTTCCAGAACAGTTAGCATTCTGGCAGCTAGATGTCAGACCACCTGTCCCTAAACCCCACAATAGCAATTTAAAAAACACTGCTGACGCTGTAAATCTGAAATCAAAATAGAAAATGCTGGAAATAAATCAGGTCATACAGCATCTGTGGAGAGAAAAAGCAGTTAAGTTTCATGTCAAAGTGCTTTCAGCAGAAATACATTCAAGCTATCAAGGTAACTACAATAAACATCAAACAGGATAAGCTTTCCGACTTTGATGATTTTAATAAACTTTCATCAAATGTTCAACTACCAGAAATGCTAACGTTATTCTTTCCACAGATGCTGCATTCCCAGCATTTTTAATTTCCAAGTCAAGACAGCAGTCTTGATGAACCCTTGGAGCAAGTCTGAATATTTACCCTTGGGTATGTGATGCTCCTTCAGGGTGAATCAAGTAACAAATACACATTAGTTAGGTTTCCTATGAAATTCTTCATAGAGAATGTTTCCCTGTTGATACCATTTGTCTATAATCTTACTGATGTTTTTTGATGAAAGAAGCCATCACACTGTTATATGCTACAAATTTGCAACTGCCAGATCATTTCCAATCAAATACATTTGTATCATCCATCACTTCTATCTGCCAATTGTCCATTCTCAACTTTACGAAAATATATTGATATTTTAAGTCTCCAAGAGGTTAAATGCAGGTGAACAAAGTCACTTTAGTGCCTACTGAATGTATTTGTTGTGACCAACCAGTTATTTCAGAGTCAATACAGCACTGAACCAGATTCTTTGGATCACATGTCTGTGCTGACCATTAAGCTCCTATGCACAGTAATCTCATTTTGCCTCTCCAGTCCTTAATCAACATCCACGAACACTGGGAGAATTTTACAATTGTCTGGACCAATTATCCTACAAGCCAACACAATTTTGGAATGTGGGAAGAAACCAGAAGAGCTCATGACAGCCACGTGGTCAAAGGGAGAATGTGAAAACTGATAGATAGTACCCAAGATCAGGGTCAATCTCGGGGCCTCTGGCCTGTAACACTGATCTACCAAATAGTTCTGTCAACAAACTTTCATTTTTTTCTTGTCTCTCAAGCATATCTTGACTGACAGTTCTGTCACCATCTTACAGCTATTTAAATACATCTGAATTACAGTAGAAGCAATTCTGGTACACAAAAAGTACCAAAATGAGAAATTATGCACCATCTTTGCAAGACTTACTTGAATACTTCTGAATTATAGAAGCAACTGTAAGGTGGATTAGGAAATTGAGATTCTGAAAGCTGCCACAAAAATACATGTTATTTTTCCTCAGTATTTTTTAAAAACGTACAAATTAGATTTTAGCCACATGATGTGGAGAAATAGGAAAGGGGATGAAAGAGGGGATCATGACTATATGACCCAGAGGTTACATATTTGGTAGATGAAATAAGTACACTAATTTTGGTTCGTTTTTGTTCACAACAGTCTTCAAGCTATCAGTATAAATACTCTAATTGAAACTTTCTAAAAACTTCATCTGGGATCTCGAGCAAGATACAAGTTGTGGTCTAATGCTTTACCAAATATTTCCAAGTGAAAACAAGTTCATCGTATTATACAAAATTGTCAGGGAAATTACTGAATGACTAAAAGACCAGAAAACAGTAATCTCACCATGATACTCCATGACCAACAAACCAAGATTGCATTCTTGAAATCACATGTGTCATTGTTATTGAACACAATCAGCTACTTAGAACCAGATAAAGAACCTATGCTACACTAAAAATGTGGAAGATATCAGACATGGAAGAAACAGCAAGGTGCAAGAGTAGAAGCTCAGCAGAAAACATACCCCCATATGGAAAAAAAGGAACAAATGAATACTATGAAAACCTGCAAAATATTGCAAGGATCTGAAATTAAGTAACCGGCATCCCTTCTTTCCTTCCCTTTCTCTTCTTACCACATGAAAAATATATGCACATACTTGTAGAGTTTCATTCTTCAAGGTTGATAAATTCCATTTTTTCCTTGGGCTGGTGTTGTGCACTGAATCCAAAGGATACTCAAATCTAATACCAAGAAAAAAGGAACAAATTCATTTCCAAGACATTTGCCCCATTAGGAAAGCAACTCCACAGTGTGTGCATTTACAGAAGTTGCAAATGAATGAGCACCAAACCATCTACTGGAGGAACAGAATTGTAGACTCCTGTTGCAGGGTTTCGACCCGAAATGTCTACAAATTCCTTTCCTCCCACAGATGCTGCTCAGTCCACCGAGTTCATCCAGCAGATTATTTGTTGTTCCAGATTCCAGCATCTTAAGTCTGTGTCTCCATTGCCAGTGAATGAGCAGAGTCTGCACCAGCCATGCCAAATAATCGACCACTAATCCCAGCTTTGATTTTGGAATGAAGCATTAGTTAACATTGTATCATATGTTACCAAATTTTAAAAATGGTCCAGATTTCATAGGATATTATAGCAACTCAGGATTTACATATACCTTCTGTGAAAGTTCAAATCCTAAAAATATTGTCAGAAACTTACTGCTGGGTGGTATACCATTCTGCAACCATGGGCACCTTATGAAACTCAGCACAGGAAAGGAAACTTGCAATACATGCCTAACACAAATGTTTTGCACTCACAGTGGGGAATTTTGCATCATGCTTTAAAAAAAATCAGAGCACATCACTCTTTAATTGGAATGAAAAAGGATTGCTTCAAGACCTTCAGGTAAAAGTTTTTTATTTAAATCTGTAAGATCTCTTTTTTTAAATATTGAGTCTTTAAAGTTTCCCTGCACCCTCAAACTTGCTTAATCTTAATGTTCGGAACTTTCAATGAATATTTCCAAGTGTCAACAAAACAGTTATAGTTTTAAAACTTCAATTTCACAATGCTAGCTATGTTCAAGTCATTAGCTGCCAATCCATCCTTCCAATTTTACTCATTTTACAAGTTTGTTTAGACACTCCAGATGACATTCAAGGTGTAGAAGAACCTTGCTGCATGCAAGCTGACTGTGTGCACTACCAATCTCAATGCAAGACCAGATTTCCACATTTCTGCTGCATTTTAGATGTAATATCTACTTGTGATACTTCAAGAGAATTTGGGAGCCAATCAATGAATAGTCAAAGTGACAGTTTTCTCCTGGAGGCTACACTGCAGTGAATTACAACATGTGATAAAACTACCATGCACCCAACTATACAAGGAGTCAGAAAAATGCAGCAGAAATGGTAAATAGTCTAGGATTTCTCATCTAAAATAGATAAATGAATGAATTCAATCTTAACATTTTATATTTGGTTTTAGTTGCTGGCAGAGCCTCTTTAAGCCAGTCCTTAAAACAGTGATCAGAGTAAATCTGGTTAGCAAGAGACCAGCAGAAAAGCTAAATTAACAGAGATTGAAAAAAGTTTCGAAGGATGGTGGAAAGGTATGAACTTACTCCAATTTTCCCATTTTCCACTTACTGAAGGGACTGAACACCTGTAGTTGGTAACCTAATTTTTCTGAAGTGATGGCTCATTTTATTTGCATTGGACAAGCTCTACATTACCTAACTTCATGTTAATAAAGATAAACTTCATATTTCTATAATGAGAACAAGATATTTAAAAGAATACTATAGTAACCATCATACCTCTCCTCTATTCAGAGAATCACATTTGTATAATATTGTCAATCCTCATACTGAACATTGTCATATTGATTGTACTTGTGCACACAAAATTCTACTTTTCGCCATGTTTTGCCATGCAACCACTTGGGATCAATAGTTGGTTAAATAACTGGCCTTAAAACAAAATCTGTCAATTCATTGACAGAAGAGAGCTGATATTGGCATAACACTGCAATCACATCAATGTTTTATAAAGAAATATTCAAATATATGACACACAGATGTGCTCTGGACTATCAAAGCTAATAAAAGCATCTTTTATGATACCTGAACACAATAGCTTTAAAGCAAGGGGCAATTATCAAAATTTAAAACTTTATTAATCATATAATTACAAAATAAACTTGGATGTCCAAAGTTTCATTAATGCTGCCTACTTATCAGTTATAAAGGACTATAAACTAGACCAAGTTAAGACACTTATGGAGATCTTTTTAGATCCTACTTACCTGAAGGAACGATCAATAACTGTAAATGTATCACGATGTTTTAGTCTTTCAGAATGATGTACAACTTTACCATTTAACAGTGTTTGATTCACTTCACTCAAATTAATTAGAATAACCTGAAAAGGGAAAAAAAATTATCGCAAAGGTAATAAATGCATTGCAATGTTGTTAAGTCCAACAATAAAAGAAATCACCTCATTATTTTCATTCACTTCAAGCTTACAGTGCTCTTTTGAAACATGAGGCAACTGGATACGTATGTCACAGTCTGATTTCCTATAGAAAGAAAACAAATGGAAAAATAAGTGACACTGCAGGACAGTTGCATATAGAAACATAAATGCAATACAACAGCCTTACCTTCCAAACAAACATGAAGATGACGTCAAAGGAAAATTGTATCCATCTGCTCCAGTACGCTTGATAACTATTACTTTGCCAAAGAGGGGCATTTTTCTGAATGTTTTCTTACCTGCAAACATATTTTTTAAAAAGTTAGCAGCTGCACTAAGAACATTTCTAGTGCTGGTTGTTCTGTGCAATAACATCACCACAACTTCTTAAAACAGTACATACCCGATAAAGTAACTTCACAGCAGAAATATTGTTACAGGGGAGGGTGATGGGTTTTCCAATGTACAGTCAGCCACTCGGACTCACTGATCAACACTTTGAACACCTTTTCCTTGCTGTGAACTCCCAGATGCAGTACTGCACTGGGAAGCCAGTGTTCAACTGATGGTGGGATGGGGGTGGGGGCTTGCAGAGAAGCCATGTTGCGTGGGCCCTCCAAATAAAACTACAAGATTCACCAATTAGATTGCCTTAACAGACAACAAGTTCACCAGCTGTCAAAGATGTTTTTCAGATGGAAATACTTATCCCTGTCTAGCATCCAAATAATTACATTTAAGCTAAACCAAGTAAGTAAAAAGAAGTTAACTTGCATTGAAATCTGACACCAGTTTCTTTCCATTTATTTCAATGAGCCCACTAGACCTGGATCATATCAAATTGGCCTAGGTTCAGCAGAGAAATTTCTCAATTTAATTGTTCGGAACTTAATGTGCACAACTGGTAAAGTGTTAGTGACCATAAGCGGCACTTCAGTGAAATGGCCTACTGAACCCATGCTGGTTTTGTACAAATCCCTCAAATCCACTAACAACTAATTCTTGAAACACTCACCTTGGACAGTTTATCTATAAAGTGATTATGGAGTCAGAGCAATACAGCATGGGTACAGGCCCTTCTGCCCAATGAGTCCATGCTGACCACAATGCCCACCCAGCTAGTTCCAATTTCCTGTGTTCAGCCCATGTCCCTCCAAGCCCCGCCCCTTCATATTTCTATCCAAGTAAGTGCTTCTTAACTGATACTATTGTACCTGCTTCAACCATTTCCTCTGGCAGCTCATTCCATATATTCACTACCCTCTAGGTGAAAAAGTTGCCCCTCAGGTCCCTCTCACCCTCATCCGATGCCCAATTGTACAAGATCTAGTGATGGTAAGCTACTTTCATATTGCCATTTGCACTGCAATAAATTTCTGACACCGGTGTCAATCAAAAAGAAATAAATTGCTGGTAGTTGCCATTTTATATCTTACATGCATCTGGTGGTTGAGTCTGCAGAGTACCTAAACAGCTGTTTAGTATGGGTGCAGGAAAACCAGGGTCAAAGGAGTTGTTTTTAAAACCTGTTACTAAATTTCTTCTTCCTTGTTCCAGTGACCCAATAGTGGACTTTTTTTTTGCTGTCCTACAATTCTGGCATCAGGACAGGTAAAGCAGATTTGGCATAACGGCAAAGACCACACACACACACACATACAACCCCCCAAAAGGTCTCTCAGAATAAAAGCAGTCTAACTCTAAATTTAGAGTGACAGATTGTAGGTGAACTGAGAGTGATGGATGATGATAGGTACAAAGTTCCACAGGAACAGGACTGGTGCATTTAGCACCTCAAACATGTGCCACTGTTCAGTTAGATAATGATGATCTCCAACCCAACTGCCTTTACCCCAGATCACAAAACTTGTTAAATCAACAATCAACCTTGAATCAATTCTCATCCTGTTGAGGTTTCCAAACTTATTCTATCTTCTGCTAGTGGAAGTGCTTCCTAATTCCATTCATGAAAAGTCAGAACTGCCAGTCTGCTCCAACAGACATCATCTGCTCCAAGTTTCCTATAATTTCTGTGAAACATCAATTCTTTCCAATGCTCCTTAAATTCCAGAGAGTACAAATGTATTTTCTCTGAACTCCTTTCTTAATTTAACCTTTGAAACCTAGGCATCATTCTACATGGCAATATCTCTTAAGGCCATTATCCACCCTGAAGCATTCAGCCCAAACAGACAAAATACACTAGTGATACTCCATGCTTCTACCTCTGGTATCAAGACTAGCATTTTATTGGTACTTTTTTTGGGCATTTTAATTATCTATGCACATGGATTCTATGTCTTTCAACCTTCACTGCTTAAGCTTTACAACATTTTAAAATATTGCTTCTTTTAGTCCCAAGTTTACCTACACTGCCATATTTGCTATTTTGTGCGTCTTTGCAATAAAATGTACCCATCCACAATTTAAAATTCTCTATTAGCAAAATTTGAATGCCTCTTTCTCCGTGCTTTTGAAGTCATTAGTAAACTGCAAATATATGAGCCTTTAACACCAATCCTTGCAGTTTACCTCACATCTAGACATATCCTCCCAGGTAACTTCTTTATCATTTCCCTTCAGTTCCTTTAACTTCAGCTAAAATTGCTAGAAATATTCACAATCCTATGTGTCACTGATTCAAACTTAGCTTGAGAATAAAAATAATAAATACAAAATAAAAATATTGATCATGTCATTTATAAAATGTATCATTCATTTAATAATCATCTGTAATTTATATTATTCATATTCAAATCAATCCACATATTATTGCTTTGATCTGGTCAAATCACCATAAAACGACAGCATTTTTCTCAGACAGAACCTTATGTTTCCACATTACAAGGTTTTCCTTACGGAAGTCAACCAGTTAACAATTAATTTTGTTAAATTAATCAAAATTAAGCACGAGAAAAGAACAAACATGATAGGGAAAAACATAAGCCAGGATAAGGTGCACCGTTTATGAAGGTGATAATTGTCAGCTGTCAGTACCGCTGTACGAACTACTGCCTGTTTACACAGGACCTTTAACAGAATAGATCAAAAGATCCTTCACAAGAACGTCACCAAACAACTTGACACTGGGTCACTGAGGTATTTCAGCAGGACTGGGAATTCTGGTAAGAAACTTACCACCTGGACAGAGGTAAAGATTTAAAATGTTCTCAAAGGCTCCTTTAAAAAGTGTAACGTCTCCACTATGTTGTAGGAAGCCCATAACCATTCAGAATGGAATAGGGGTACACAGGATGGCGTTGAGAGCCTCAAGTCCATTTGAAGGGCTGACAGTCCTAGCAGGAGGAACCAAACATCTCCCAAACTGCTGACTCCTCGTGCTACATCAGCGATTTCCTGTCCCGCTTGCGGGTCCCACATTAGTCTGAACAACCACCTCGGGACCGACAGAATTGGGAGTGGAAGCAAGTCATCCTCCGAGGTTGCCAAAGAGTGTACAGTAAGGGAAGGTGGGAATGGTTGCCTGTACCAGGTTCTTTCTCAACGTATATAATTAACCTAGAGATCAGGAGATTGTTTTAAGGAAACTCAGACGCCCAGCCAATGGTCTACCGAAGCATGATATTGCATGAGGCACACATTCTCCTCAGGCCTCTTGCAAGCACTAAATGTGCATTGTTCAACAAGATCGAAAATCAAGCGAGTCTTCAAAAGTAAAACCCTGCATGACTGCCTAAAGTTCTGTCTGTTAGGATGTGTCCCCTCTCAGAAACCCCGAATATTGAAAGGAAACGTTGACTGTCGGACCTGCTTTAATAAACGACGAATTTGGCAGCGTGAAAGTAGTAAGATCAGAATGAATCATGCTTTCTTGCAGTGCCGTCAGACAGCGCTCCCTTCAACACATCGAGCAGCAAACCCGGAGGGATGAAGCAGACAAAATGCTGGAGGCACAGGAGACTGCAGATGCTGGAATCTGGAGGAGGGGGAACAAGATGCTGGAGGAACTCAGCGGGTCGAGCAGCCGCCACAGTCCAGGCGAAGGGTCTCTACCTGGACCGTTGACTGTCCATCCTTCCTCTCCCCCCCCCCCCCCCAAGACGCTGCTCGACCTGCCGAGTTCCTCCGGCATTTCGCCTCTTGCTCCAGATTCCAGCATATACAATCTCCTGTATCCCCGAGAGACGAAACAGATCCAGCCTGCCCACCCCGGGGGGCAGATGTTTAAACCCTCTCTCGCTCCACCAGGAATGAAGCCGAACTGCGAGCCGACCGCGCTTTTCCTCTTGGGGCGCAGTTAACCCGAGTAAGAAATTCTGCGAGAAAGTATGACTCTCTCTTTCACCGATAGAGAGAGAGAGAGAGAGACCATTTAAATGTCCTACCAGTCTATGCAGTTTGCAAGGAACTTTCTTCTTGCTCCCACCAGTCGGCGACCCGACCTGCGCTCTTGGCTCCCGCTCCGACTGATCACGAACGGTCGGCGCGCCCGCTCAAATCTCCCGCCACCCAACCGTCACCAGCCGCCCGGGCGCCGGAGCACCGCCGGTCCGCGCACCGCCAACCACACACGAACCCCCCCCCCATGTAATTCATTTCTTAAAACAAGAGCCGTTTGCCCTCCTCACCTCATCAATTCCTCGGCTACGATCCCGCTCCTACGTTATTTTCGAAAAAAACAACCGGTTCGAATTCCGGCGCCAAAGGATCCGATTGGCTGGCCGCTCCAGGTCTTCGCAGTTAACAACCAATCAGATGCAGCGTGACGTCTGCCACTTTGACTGCGGGACGCTCCACTGCGCTTGCGCAGTCTTCTCTGGGCTGTTTAATTCCGGGCTGCGGGCGTGGGCTGGTGCTGACGGGCAGGCGGAACTGGGTGTGCTGACAATTTTAAAAGCTTTCCAAATCGGTTGCGCTCCTTTTCTTAAATTAACTTTGCAGTGCAGGGAGAATAGGGAGTAGAATCAAAGCTGGAAACTGGAAGGTTTCGGGTGACAGGAGGTCGGATTGGAATAGGTGGACAAACGTTGTTCACTTTCCGCAAAAAAATAACGAGAGGGGATGCAAGAGCTGGAAAAAACAGGCTGAAGTGAATGCATTTACCAAATAATGCTTTAAAAAATGCAACGTAATTAAGCATGTTGTGTGGAAGACGCACGATGAAGGAATTTTCTTAGGAAGATAGAACACAAAAACGCAGGTGTTGGAAATCGCAAATAGAAACAGTAAGTGCCAAACATGCTCTCCAGGTCTCTACGTGTGGGCAGAAAACTAGAGTTCCGATCAAATACAACTTCTAGGTAATTAAACTACCCCCCCCAAAAAAAAAATATCAAGGGTGTTTTGAAAGAGTAGTCTTCTGCCTGCTGCCATCTCTCGGCATAAATTCCAAAACCAGGTTCCTTTCTCACCTGAATGGTGCTAAGGTAACAATGTTTTGGGGGGGGGGGGGAAGTCTAAGTCAAGGAGAAACCTTGTAATGGCTTTGCTAAAGCCAAATTGTGCTCGTAGGTGTTATAAATGAGATGTGAAGGTTGAGAACAACTTTTCAAGGTGTATCTTAAGGCAGTTGATAACTGAAATCAGTGATCGATACCTTACCACCCTCAACAACCATTTAAGCAAAATTTATCAACCTCCTTCCTATTCCACTGACCAACCCACTGCAGACTCAACGAGTCAATTGAAATACTGGTCCCTCTCTCCTGAATTTTCATTTGTACAACAAAACCTTTGCATCCATGATCATTTGTGGATGACCATATTGATATTACAGTCTTGATGAAAACTTAGCTTACAAATGACAACTTTCCTCTGCTGGAAGTCCCCTCTTCCTATCATTCCAACAGTTTCTCCTACCTTCAAATTGCATCTATTTCCAGCAAATGCTACTTCCCGTGTTATCAATTGAAAATCAATTTTGTTTTGTGTGGAGTAAATATCATAAAGGGCATTGTTTTGTGTCAAGCTGGAAGTTTGATTAGGGGTTTCCTGGCATGTCTCATCCTTGCATCCCAATTCAAATTCTGCATGGGGGTTCACATTATTCCCCTTGCAACAGTCCCTTTAGAGAAGGAGCGCCTGCTCTTGAGTACTTCTGGATGATGTGGTCTTCTAGTACAGAACCAAACCACAACATCTGCCAGATAAGTTAAAAAGTTATGCAGCTCCTTGGCCCAACTCGCCCATGCCAACCAAGGTGCTGAACTGAGCTAGTCCCATTTGCGTGTATTTGGCTACATCCCTCTAAACCCACCCTATCCAAGTACCTGACCAAATGTCTTTTAAACATTATAATTCTTCCTGCCTCTACCATTTCCTCTGGCAGTTCATTCCATAAACACATTACACTATATGTGGAAAATTTTCCCCTCAGTTCCCCTTTAAATCTTTCCCCTCTCACCTTAAACCTGTGCCCTCAAGTTTTAGACTCCCCTAGCTTTAGAAAAAGACTGACCCTCCACCTCATGACTATGCCCCTCATGATTTTATAAACCTCTATAATGTCACCATTCAGCCTCCTTTGTGCAGGAAAAACGGTCCCAGCATTTCCAGTTTCTCCTTGTAACCTAAGCCCACTAGTTCTGGCAGCATCCTTGTGAATCTTTTCTGTACCCTCTCGAACTTAAGCACATCCTTCCTACAGTAATAGTAACAAGAGCTTCCATTAACTTCTCAATGGTAAGTATAGACGAGATGTATTCATTAAAGACCTCACCCTATCACCCATGGCTTGACACATAGCCAACCACATTGATCCTTAACAGAACTTTCAGGATCAGTGAACTACTTACCTACATTCTTTGGACACCCTTTCCTCCCATTACCCTTCCTCTACAGATCTTGCACCCAACACTGTGATGCACTAAAGCACAGTTATCAACATCACAGTACTACCATCCAATCAGTCCTGTAGCCATGGCCATCTGGAACCCAGCTTTTAAAAGGAGTACCAGGTGGTTTTCTGGTTTCTGCCCTCTTCCTTTCCAGTCCTGAAATGTCGACTGTTCATTTCCCTCCATAGATGCTGCCTGATCTGCTGAGCTCCTCCAGCATTTTCTCTGTTGCTCCAGAATAACAATTTTCAGTGGGGCCAATAACTGAAATGGTTGTTGGCACCCTGCCACTGTGGTGCCTTTGTAAAGCAACCATAAGCAGCCAGTAGATTCAAGGCACTGCTCTCAATCATCTTCATGAGGGTCTTCACCCACTCTCTTTTCCCATCTCAAGGAAGCTTCCAATTTTGATCAGAATAAGCCCTGCAATTACACAAGCTGCATAGTACAGAACCAGGCCATTTGTCCCAAAAAGCCCATGCCAGCACTTATGCTCCACACAGGCGTCATCACATCTTTCCTCATCTAAATCTATCAGCAAGATCTCATTCCTTTCTTCATCACATGTGCTTCCAGCCTTTGCTTAAAACCGTCTATCCTATTCGCTTCAACTGCTCTTTGGGATACAGAGTTCCAAGTGTTTCTTCAGAATTCCCCATTGGATTTCATGGTGACTATCCTAAATTGAAGGCCTTTAATTCTGCCCTGCTCCAGAAGTGGAAAAATTTTAAATCATTTCAATAATGTCAAGAATATTACAATTATTTTAAAAATAATTAGAAGACCAAATTAAAACATTTAAATTAACATAATTAAATCATAAAAACTCCACTTATCTTTCTTCTAGCAAACAAGTTCATTCTAATGGGATGGCTATTTTTATGTCAGGTTTAACCTGGTACAGAGTTAATGAGCAGCTCTGATGTCCCTGGGCTGCATTCTGCCAAGCTGAAGGCTGCATTTCAGACTTTGTTCAGAAATAACCCAGTTACAGGCTTATCCAGCAGTTCCAAATCTATCTCAGCAGTGGATAAGACCACGATACATAGGAGCAGAGTTGGACCATTTGGCCCATCGAGTCTATTCTGTCATTTGATCATGGCTGATTTATTTTTCCCTCTCAACCCCATTCTCCTGCCTTCTCCCTGTAACCTCTGACACACTTACTAATCAAGAACTCCACTTTAAATATACCAAATGCTGAAGCCATCTGTTGCAATGAATTCTACAGATTCACCACCCACTGGCTGAAGAAATTCCTCCTCATCCCAGTTCTAAAGGGACGTCATTTTATTCTGAGGCTGTGCTCTCTGGTCCAAGACTCTCCCACTACTGGAAACATCCTCTCCACGTCTACTTTATGCCGGCCTTTCAATATTCAGTAGGATTCAATGAGATCCCCACTCATTCTTCTAAACTCCAGCGAGTACAGGACCAGAGCCATCAAATGCTCCTCATATGTTAACCTTTTCATCCCTGGGATCATTCTCATAAACCTCTTCTGGACCATCTCCAACACCAGCACATCCTTCCTTAGATGTGGAGCTCAAAACTACTCACGATACTCCAAATGTGGTCTGACCAATGCCTTATAAAGCCTCAGCATTACATCCTTGCTTTCTAGTCCTACTCTAGTCCTGAATGAATTTGCCTTCCTTACTACTGACTCAACCTGCAAGTTAATCTTTAGGGAATCCTGCACCAGGACTCTCAAGTCCCTTTGCACCTCCAATTTCTGAATTCTCTCTTCGTTTAGAAAATAGTCTATGTCTTTATTCCTTCTACCAAAGTGTATGACCATACATTTCCCTATGCTGTATTCCATCTGCCACTTCTTTGCCCATTCTCCCAACCTGTCCCAGTCTTTCTGCAGACTTCCTGCTTTGTCAACATTACCTGCCCCTCCACCTATTTTTGTATCATCTGCAAATTTGGCCACAAAGCTATCAATTCCATCATCCAGGGCATTAGCACCATAACATACAAAGTACCAGACCCTACACTGACCCCTGAGGAACACTACTAGTCACTGGCAGCCAACCAGAAAAGGCCCCCTTTATTCCCACTCTTTACCTTCTGCCAGTCAGCCAATCTTCTATCCATGCTAGTACCTTTCCTGTAA
>JAUZTB010000017.1:23642147-23652448 GCA_034780895.1 Rhynchobatus australiae | reverse complement strand
GTTTGAATTCCAATAAAATAAGTTTATTTTAAACCCCATAGAGAAAAATGTTTCTTAAAGATTTTGAGTTATTCCTCTTCTGTACAGGTTATGTAGGCAAGTAAAAGCTTTACAAATAAAAAAGAAAATTCATTGACAAATCTTGACAAATTCATTAACCTCTTAATTATATATTTAAACAATACCAAAACAACAGTAACACTCATTTGAATATTTAAAAATATTATTTCAAATTAAAACAGAACAGTCCGTACTTACCACAGTAAATGCATGGAACAAAGGAGAACAACATTTCACGGAATGCAAAACAAACCAAGATCTATCGTTTCTGTCAAGACTAATTGTCAATGGATAGGTTCTCAAAAAGCAAACACAAGCAGAGTTTAGTATCTTCCTGCAGCTCCGTTATCTCATGCATATCTCCTCAAATGTTACCACTCTTGACTGAGCATATTGGTCGGTGGACTGCTTTCATAATTCATTTAGTCACTGCTCATTAGATAAGACGCAGGCTAGTCGATGTGGGTACATACACAGAAGTTACATTGTAAGAAGTAAATATGAACTGGCAATTGAATCCCATGTAGATACTGTATGGAATTGGACTAAAATGAAAAGCTTTGCCATCCAAATGCCTCTCTTATTGAACCAAAAGCCAGGACTGCAGGATTTTTTGCAACAATATCCACACTGCTATGCTGTTTATAATTACTGTCACTTTCCTTCAGGCTTCCTTCAGCCCAAAACCACTGAAAAAAACTTTAACTTGAGGGCATGATGAGCCCATATTTCCACTGCCTGTTTCTAACAAAACAACCCACATTTCTGTGACATTTTAAAAATGTGAATCATAGGATGAATCACAAAATATATTTGAAAAATAAACAATAATAAAAAAGAATCACAGTTGTAATCAATGAGATCCACAGGAAGAAACTGGACATCAATATATTTGGCCTTCAGGCACTAATTAGGCAAAGCAGGGTCTGAAATCTGCTTGAGTGTATGCTGACCCCATTGTGCTCTTCAGGCAAAGCTGAATCAGCCTTAAAGGGACTGTGGTTGATTGCTGGTTTAAAAAAAGATTCAAAGACTTTGTAATCTGTGGAGTTGGGGGATAAAAAACAGAAGTGCTTTCCCTCACTTCACAAAATAACAGATGGCCATTGCTTTTACCCTCTCAACCGTCTGAGAACTTATCCGAGGTTTTCTAATTCTCCATGGATGCCTCCTCCAGCTCCTCATTTGCGTGATCCCTGAGTATGCCCAAGGATGCTGTTGACCAAAGTTCACCTCTCCACCCCTACAAGAAAGCCCCACTGCCTGATCTCACACCCTCCATCATATTCCCATCACTCTCACTAGATATATCCGGTGCCTGAGAGCTCAGTCCTCTTGCACACCCTCTTCACCCTCACTGGATGTACCCAAACCCTGAACTCACTCTGCCTACACACCCTCTCCACCTTCACTGGATATATGCAGGGCCTGAGCTCACCCCATCCACCCTCACTGTACTTATCCAGGGCCCAGTCTCACTCACTCCAGCATATCCTTGCCATCCCTCAAAAGACATATGTCCCAAGTTCACCACCTCCAGTATGTCGCAACAACCCAGGTATACCAGAGTGTCATTCCTGACAAATTAGTGGCTCAGATTAGTGCCTTTCATATCAGTGAGCTGTTTCTGGTCATCTGATAAACACTTTAGTTCACCAATTAAGTGAACAAAGTATCTAATTCTGCATGTGCAGGACCCTCATACTGGCATGACCTCTCCTAAGTTGCCATACATTTCAGTTGTATCTGCATCATGTCTATGAACTCACTAATAATTGCACTGCTGCTGACACTAGAGACAGCTACGTCTATCACTGTACAGCATGAGAAAGAACCATCTATCTCAACAAAAGTCCTTGCCACATTGGTTATGATGGGCTTCCTTTCCACATCATCTCAGAATCTCCCTTCATTAATAGCTGCTATGTTTCTGTCCTTGAAAATAGTGTCTGGTATTGTTATAAAAAGCCGATACAGTGCTCACTCCTTCCCAATGATGCTACAAGTGCAACGTAATCAAAAGGTTCTCCATAAAAAACATTTTGATTTAAACCTGTGTCTGGCACGGGGTAAGGAATCCATCCCACTGGGAACTAATGTGTCCATTAGTAAGGGGGAAGCTTTCCTTCCAGACCGTCAGCACTGCCAATCATTGAGATCATCAGAACCATTTTCTGGCATTATCCCTGCATCCCATGATTTTGTTAATGTCCAGAAATCCATTGATCTCTGCTTTGAATGAATACTTTCTACTCTCTGGGGTAGAGAACTCCAAAGGTTCACCACCCTCTGAGTGAAAATAATTCTCCTCATCTTGGCCTAACCCTTATTCTCAAATCATGCTCCAAACCCACCCCCCCACCCGACTCATCAGTCAAGAGAAACATGCTACATGTCAGGCCCTTTAAGAATGTTGTTTTTTTTATGAGACCTCCCTCTTATTCTTTTAAATTTAGTTCTGTCTACTCAATTTCTCATAGTTCAGCAAACCTGCCACCCCAGGAACTGGTCAACTGATACTTCACTGCTCTCTTCTGTTACAATAGAGGCACAATACTCCAGGTGCACTCTCACCAAAGGCCTACACAATTACAAAAAAAAAACTTCTTCAATCAATATTCTGGTCTTTACATAATAAGGACTCACATATCATTTGCCCTCTTAATCACTTGTTACACCTGCATGTTGAGTGACTTGTGTATGAGCAAACCTAGATCCCTTTGAACATGATCACTACCCTTCCTCTCACCATTTAACAAATACTTTGCTTTTCTGTTATGTGCACCAAAGCCAATGACCTCATATTTTTTTTTACACATTATATTACATCTGCAAGATCTTGCTTTTTCACTCAGCCTGTCCAAATCACCTTGAAGTCATTTTACATCTTATTCCTCACTCAAAATCCCATGTAGTTTAGTATTGATAACAAACTTGGAAATATGCAACTTGTCCCCTCAGCCAAATCATTGATATAGACTGTGAAAAACTGGGCCCGAGCATCGATCCTGTGGTACCTCACCATTCACAGCCTGCCAATCTGAGAATGATTTGTTTATTCCCACTCTTTGTTTTCTGCCTGATAAGGAATTCTCAATCCATGTCAGTATATCATCCCCAATTCCACATGTTCTGACCTTGTTGACCAAACTGGTGTGCAGAACCCTATCCAATACACTACATGCACAGGTTCCCCTTGGCTGTTTTACTTGTCACATCTTCAAAGAACTCCAGCAGATTATGTAAACATGATTTTCCTTTCATAAATCTTTATAAGGTATTTTGTTATCCTTCATTATGGATGTCTGCATTTTCCTACCACTGGTTGGTAGTTGCCCATTTTCTGTTTCATTCTTTTCTTAAATAGCAGGGTCTCTCTTGCTACCCTCCAATCCACAGGAACAATTCCAGAATCTGTAGGATTTGGAAGATGATAATCAGAGCATCCGTGATCTCTTCCAAAATGTTGGGGTGTAGATTTCAGGTCCTTGCAACTTATTGGCTTTCATTCTCACCAACTTTTTGTTCTGCTAATACAAATTTCTTTCAGTCCTTTATTCTTTCTAGACTTTTAGTTCTCTACCATTTCTGGCAGATTTAACATGCAGGTAGAGCAAGCAATTAGGAAAGCAAAAGCTATGTTGGCCTTTACTGCAAGAAGAATTGAGTAAAAGATGTTTTGTTCCAAATATATAGTTTTCCTATTGTGACCCAATCCAAGTGACCATGCCTATACATACTAACCTACATTAACCCCATGTCAAGCAAAACCTCAGCAATAAGATTCTCATCCTTGAGCACGAGTCCTTCCATGGCCATTGTTCATGTATCTTTGTAGCTTCTTCTAATAATACTGCCTTCTAAGAACTCTGATTGCACCATAGAAAGCATCCCACCTGGATGTATCACGGCTTGGTATGGCAACTGCTCTGCCCGAGACCACAATAAATGGCAGCGAGTGGTGGACACAGGCCAGCACATCACGGAAACCAGCCTCCACTCCATGGACTCTCTCTGCACTTCTCGCTGCCTCGCTAAAGCAGCCAGCATAATCAAAGACCCCACCCACCCCAGACATTCTCTCTTCTCCCCTCTCCCATCAAGCAGAAGATACAAAAGCTTGAAAGCATGTACCACGAGGCTTGAGGAAAGCTTGTATCCTGCTGTTATAAGACTATTGAACAGTTCTTGAATGGACTCTTGACCTCACAATCTACCTCGTTATGACCTTGCACTTTATTGTCTACCTGCACTGCATTTCCTCTGTAGCTGTGACACTTTAGTCTGCATTCTGCATTGTTTTACCTTGTACTACCTCAATGCTGTGTAATGAATTGATCTGCATGAATGGTATGCAAGACAAGTTTTTCACTGTAACTCGGTACAAGTGACAATAATAAATTAATTCCAATTCCAATTGCTTTGCATGTGGCAGACATCACACTGGGAAGATATCACCAGTACCTTAATAAAGTAAAATGGTTGGATCAACAGTCTTAATACTCTGAAATCCGCATGGCCCTTCAGAAATGCATTGATAATTGTCAAAATATTGACAAGTCATTTGTAAACTTGTTTCGATATCAAGGTATGCTAACAAATTATCTTGAATTCCTGTTGTGCAAATTCGTCAGATGAAAGAAAAGATTTTTTGAAATTTAGGAAAAATAGTCCTACTTTTAATATGTGGAACAAGCAGAAAACCTAGAAGGTTACTAATTATAAATACTGTTGGGAATGTCATGTGCTACAGATGTGATTTTAAATAGTTTTGAAAAATGGGCTACATATTGTAAGTAAAAATAAATGGAAGTCCTGAAGCATTAACCTTTTCATCAAAAGGTTGCGCTTATTGAAACTGGCAGTGGGTTCAGGGTGGTCTGCTGAGTTACCCTGAAACATAATTGCTCCAGTAACTCCAGTGCTCTTGTTAGTCGCTGCAATTTCTGCCGTATGAAGCTAGGTAAATGGGGGAAAGAAAATCTTAATGACATTTTATGTTACATTCCTCTGCACTAATGAAGGTTGAAATGGCATTACCTGTCAATTATAACCGTGCAGGTTTACTGATGTAAAATGACCTATAGCGAAGGCATGGGGTAGAGATGATTACAAATAATTTAAGTATAAACAACAATTTGTATAGGGTTATGAACACAATAAATTATCCCAAGGATCTTCAGAATTCAGTCTATTATCAGACAATATCTGTTGCCAAACCATATATGATTATATATTGAGACAGGTGACAACAAACATGGCCAAACAGCGGGTTTTCAAATGAACATCCTAAATGAGGACAAAAAGTTAGAAGGGCAATGAGGCTGAGAGAGAGATTTATAGGGAGTTTTAGATCAGCAGGCGTCATGCAGTGAGGTTCTGTATGCTCAACATTAGGCCCTGGTATTTTGTTATAAATATGAAAGACTTGGACTTACATGCAGGGGCCATGATCATGAAGTTTGCTGATGATCTCAAAACTGTAATTGTGGTTGCTAATGGGGAAGAAAGTTCAGAAGAACATAGAACATAAGAGCACAGTACAGGCCCTTCAGCCTACGATGTTGTGCCAACATTTTATCCTGCTCTAAAATCTATCTAAACCTTCCCTCCCACATCGCCCTCCATTTTTCTATCATTCATGTGGCTATCTAAGTGTCTTTTAAATGTCCCTAATGTATCTACCCCCATAACCTCTGCCAGCATTGCATTCCATGCACCCACCACTCTCTGTGTAAAAAAACTTACCTCCCTGACATCCCCCTTGCACCTTCCTCCAATCACCATAAAATTATGCCCCCTCGTGTTAGCCATTTTCACCCTGGGAAAAGGTCTCTGACTGTCCACTCGATCTATGCCTCTTATCATATTGTACACTATCAAGTCATTTCTCATCCTCCTTCCCTCCAAAGAGATAGGCCCTAGATCACTCAATCCATCCTCATGAGACATGCTCTCCAATTCAGGCAGCATCCTGGTAAAGAAAGGCAGGAGAATATTAGTGGACTTGGTGGGTGGATACAATGATTGGAAATAGAAAATAAGTATTGAATAAGGGAAGTTGAAATAAAATAACTGAATACATAACATATGGCAGGAACAACAAGGCCAAGACATATGATGATAGAAGTCACGACAGAGCGGTTTAAGCACTTTTTAGGCCGCACCTAGTGTACTTCTGGAGACCACACCACCAGAAGGGGATAACATTGGTGAGGATGCAAAGCAGATTTAGCAGGAATGTTGCCTGAACTGGAAGATTGCACTTATGAGGAGAGACATCTAGGTTTTCTTTAGAACAAAGGAAACTGAGAAGGGATTTTATTGGGGTGTATTTAGTTTTGAGGCCTAGGTAGGATGAATGGTAAATATTTATCTCCTTTGCCAGAAAAACTATTGAGCATTGGATTTACGTTAATAAGTGGAACTATAAGAGTGGAATTGAGGATTTTTTTTTCCCCCTAAAAGTACTGGGTGTCTAGAACTCACTGACTGAAATGCCAGTGGAAGCTGACACACTCTTCACATTTTAAAGGAACCTGGATGAACAACACAGCTCAATGGACTAAGAGCTGGGAAACAGCAGTAACCTCAGTACTTAAAATGATGATGATGAGCTGAGTTGCCTCCTTTCGCGGTGTAGATTCCTGCAGTTCAAAAATTCAATGGTTTTGCATAAAACAGAAGGATAAAGTGAAAACTGATTCCCCACACGTAGAAAGGGTTTTAAGAAGACAATCTGGATATGGTAGTTTGCCACTCTATGTTCTGCACTGAAGAGGTTCTGTATATAGTATAACTGTAACTGAAGGACAGTGCCTATTCCTTCCCCTTTTTCTTTCTTAGAGAATGTTTCTTTCACCTATGCATTCTGCTATTTGGTTACTAAGGAGGTACCACAACCTAGAATGCGGAATGCGTACTTGCAAGGAGAACATTGCCGATTTCAAATGATGCTTCTTCTATTGTACTTGCACATGCAGCCTGCAGATCTGACTTCCTGAGGCCAGACAATAGTGTCTGTGGTGCTTGAGGAAGGGAAGCAAATTACAATCCCATTAGAAAGACACTAGTTTAGGTGGAGCAGGGCAAATTGCCATTATATTATCTGTGGGATAAAACAGACAATAGAGCAGGGGTAATAAAGTTACTTCTGTTTAAACATTGGCTGTGCTTATCGCTGTCAAGGAGAACCTTGCATATCTACCTCTAATTGCCCCTGAGAAAGTAGACATGACCTTCTTGAACTACTGCCACAATTCTGGTGTGGGAACTTCCACTGTGTTGTTGGGTAGAGAATTCCAAGATTTAGACCAATTGAAGATGAAAGGATCTTCAATATATTTCAACCCATGATGTTGTACAACCTGAACCTTTTCCATGCACCTGCTGCCCTTGCCCTACTAATTATTAGTGATCTCATGTTTGGGAGGGGCTGCCAAAAAAGCCATGGCAGGCTGTTGCAGTCTAGTTTGTAGATATACCCTCTGCAGCCACAGCACAACAGTGGTGGACACTGAATGCTCAGAATAATGGGTTGGATGCTAAACAAGGAGACTATTTTGTCTCAGATGGTGTCAAGCATCTTGTATGGTTTCAGAGCTGCATCTACCCAGGCAAATGGAAAGTGTTCCATGTGCCCAAGACTATGCCTTGCAAATAATGGAAAGACCTTAAGGGCCACCAACTGTAGAATATCCAGTGGAATTTATGAAAAAAAATATTATAATGAGTCACACTCAGTGACGGAGATCCCGTCTTTTTATACAAACATTTTAACTCATTAGGTTGACATCAGATTGTCCAAAGATCGTTGTGCAAAATGAGAGAATTCTATCGTATCATTGTATCAGAAGCCAGCATTAAAGACATTTACTTCCAATGTACCGGTTAGTTTTAAGGAAAACTAAACAATCAGAACCTTAATTGTTAGTAAGAAAATGGCATACATTCTGGTCATACTGTGGCATCCTATTGAAATGTCTGACTTATTGCTCTAGCTGGCCCCACCAATGTAATTTAGATCACAGTCCTGATATGGCTCAAATTGGCAGACACTATAAACCTCTCTGTTGAAGACTGAACTATTTTGTTGTCTTCTAGTACAGATGACTCCAGATAAAGATGCAGATCTGATAAAAACATCAATTTTATCCCAGTACAGAGATCTAATGTATTCACTTCTCAGTCCTGAAAAATAACAGTACAACTCTCTCCAGTATATAATCCCAAATTATTGATATTTTCCAGTTTCAGAAGATCATAGATTTTTAATACAACATCTTGTTCTCACTCTAACAACTTCACATCCAAGGTCAGATGGTGTAACAATAAAGGGAGCTTAATTTGCAGTTGGCAGACATATGGGACAAGTGCGATTATTACAAAACAGAAATGCTTGATGCAAAGAAAAGATGAAATGTACTCAGAATTTAAATCCTATTTTTTGGTACTTCAGCAAATATCTAAGTACAACAGACCTAGCTGTCTTTTAGTTATAAATTACCGTGTGAAGTGCAGGGTTTTATTTATTTGTTCACAGAGATGTGAGTGTTGCTGGCTAGGCCAACTAATCCCAAGTGCACACATGATGAGTGTCTTACTAGGTCACCTCAGCAAGCAGTTAAGAATCAACCACACTGCTGGTGCTCTGGGATCTGGGTAAGGATGGCAGATTTCCTTCCCTGAAGGATATTAGACCAGCTGTGTTTTTATAACAATACAATCATGCTGATGCTAGCTCTCTGCTTTATTTAATTATTTGAGTTTAATTTCTCCACCTGCAATGCTAGGATTCAAAATCTTGTTGCCAGAACAATAGTCCAAGACTCCAGACACTACTCCATTAACTTCATCGCTAAGGAAAGTTATGGTGCAGAGGGTATGTAGCCTCCAGTTTAATAATGTGCTTCAGGTCAAAACTCAAGGGATATCTGCAGTGCACCTTAGAGGACGAAAATTAAAGATCTGGTATATATCCCCATTACTTTTCTTCTCCAATATCTTCCCCCATTTCAGGAGATGCCTTGGATGGTGGTGGCAGACTGGAGAGAAAATGGGATTGAGCTCTTCATGTAGGTAGATGGACCAAGTGTTTATTTTCATTGTCTATAGATCTGTGCTTCACTGCATACTAAGTTTGGAGACTCGTTAGAAGCTGAAAGCACCACAAAGAATCTGAATAGCATCTAGGAATAACTAAAAGGAGTTCACAGCACAATTTTTTTGTTACAAGACTGTTTCTGTTGAGAGGTGAGGTCTATTGTTTGTGGCAGGCAGGTAAACTCAAGATAGTCTCAAACTAGTACTATGTTCTTCATGACAGTTAAAATGACCACAGTACTAAATTATCCTGATTCTCTAGTCATCCACTGGAGAATATCCTGGCCAAATCTCCATTCAATCTTATGCTCTCTCATTATCAGAAGCCATTAGCAGCAAAATAAATAAACAAATTGGTATTGCTTTGCTAAGTTGCTTAGATGACTTAAAAATCAATGATGGGACATTTTAACATAATGCATACATCAATCGGATGTGAATTTGCTCCATGCATTCACTAAGCTGTATGACCACTACAAAAGCATCATGTACAGATGGGTCAGGACTAGGCTCAGTGCCCAGGGATAGTTTGAGGGAGATATCAGTAATTAACTGTGCAAGGTCGGTAGTAGTACTGGGAGTAGAATGTGGAAAATGTAAAATATCGGGTAATTGGAGGAGTGGTGGTCAAGTGTGGCTGGCGTTTGGTTAGGTTGGGCTGTCAGATCGATGAACAGAAAAAATGGTGAGTTGAGTAGGGTTTCATATCAGTGAGGAGGGGAAGTGATAGGGGTTGGGTTGGGCTGTCAGACTGGTGGGTGCAAGAAGTGAATGCTGTGGATGTGGCTATAAGACACCCTGAAACAGGCTTCATAAGAAATCTCACAAGTGGTACCCTGGCTGCCACAGCACCTAACCTGTCTCCTCTGTTCAAAAGCACATTAAACGCACAGAGGACAAAGAAAGAAAGAAAATGTGGATGCTGCAATTCACTGGAAGCCCCCAATTTTCCATCATGTTTTACTTATCACTGAAATTGAATCCTACGGAACAACGTCGAGCTTTTAGGCACTGGTAGTTTCTCTACATCTCTAGCTTATTGTTAAACCTAGACCAATAGAACTGCAACATTTTAAATGTTCAGACTGGTTAGGGAAGTAAATATTACAATATTTACTGACTGTGCGATACATCATGGT
>JAUZTB010000017.1:23575059-23587511 GCA_034780895.1 Rhynchobatus australiae | reverse complement strand
GCAATCAGTCCAGCATGGAATCCATGTGCTGTACAACAAGGCATCAAAGGAGCCAAATCGAGGGCCAGTACTCAGAATCATGACAATTAGAAGAATATGAATTTTATAAGGACTATTAGAAGTGTAATAGAGTCAGAGCTGTACAGCACAGAAATGGGCCATTAACCCCATTATGTCCCTGACCTTGTTGCTCATCTACAGTATTCTAATTTGCCTGTATTAGGACTGTTGCCTTGTATGCCTTGCCTATTTACATGTCCATCTAAATGCCTCTTAAGTGGTGCTTCATAAAACTTCATGATATTATTGTTATTAGCAAGTAAGGAAAAAGATACCCCGCATTGTTGTCACTGGGAATGCAAAGCAGGGATTTAATTCCAAGCATATAAACAGAAAATACAAGCTTGGAAATAGCTGATGCTGCACCAGACAGAGACAAAACAGGGTTAGGAAATGTCTCTTGTAGTAACAAAGCTGGCTTGTTTACTCAGAACTTTACTGCTGGCATGGAAAATGTGGACTACATCTTCAAAATATTGAGTGACTTAAGAAGAAGCAATAAGCCTTTTAGCCCATCATAATGTAGTAATACTGTACAAGTGCACTTCTAAAGAGGCCGATCCCATTTCCTGTGATTCAGACACTGGGTCACGTACAGTCACAACAGTAAATTACTCATTACTTCATTTGATATTAAAATTGGCTCAGGAGACATTGGTATCTCAACAGCTCATCACAATTGTTTTTAGGAAGGAACCAAATGGAGTTTAGCTTCACATGGTAACCTACAAAATTGTCACCAACTTAAAAATAATTGCATGTAAACATGCGAGTTGTTTAAAAACCTGCTGCTCTACTTGAAGAGTGTTAATTTTTAGCTGCTATAGACCATGTTTAGTAAAGGTACAATGATTTCAATCTTTAAAATGTTAAAAATAAATATTTTGTTGATTAAACTTCTTTTAGGGGGAAAAAATCAAACTAAACATTAAATTTCATGATGTACCATCATTCTGAGAATATTTTGGGTTAGAAACTCTAGTTTTAAGTTTATTATTCAATAGACAATAGCCAATAGATCATAGTTAAGCTTGAAAGCAGCAGTGCTTCCTATAGATCCAATGGGTGTCAGTTTTTATGCAGTAGTCATGGAGCTTAGAACTGCAAAATACCTTCAGGCGATTGCGTCCAACCATGGGAAATTGCACCATTTGACCAGAGGGCACATTCCCATTGGCAGGTTTCTGCATTTCATGTCTAATTAAAAAGTATATTCACTCAACAAACTCCAAAATGAAACATACTTGAAATGAAGTACTCAAACTTAAAGCTCAAGTGTAAAAATAATGACCTTGAATTTGCTGCAGGTTTGGGTTCTGGTTGGAAACAGCAGAGGGGATCAAAATGGGCAGACCATCATAGATGAAACAACTTCTGACAGAGCCTGGAAATCTTGGGTCCTTGCCCAAAACAATTTTGGCAATGAAATATCAATAGTACTTGGTTTGTGAGAAAGGGGAGGGGTAGGGTGAGAAAGAGGAAGATTGCAGAGAGATAGGGACTGGGGATGATGGAGCAGCAATTCCACGCATCCTACACAATTGCACTAACATTTGTCCTTTGAGCATTCCCATAGCAGCAGCCTCCTTTCCACACACTATTCTGGAACGAGGCAGTTATCTGAATCCAGCTGGAATGCATTATCACATTATGACCTGCATACTACATTCTTATAATGGGGGAAATACTGGTCACTGGTCTACCATGCTTAAAGCATAAAGAAAGTATCGAATATCTTTTCATTTAAGAAAATTTAATTACATTATTAAAATGTGTTGAAAAAATTGAAATTAAATATCAGTGAGCACAGTGTTCTGTTATCAACAGAACAGCTAGTGTCTCCTCACCCACCCCCTCCTGAAAAGCCTGTTAATACACCCTTCCAAATGGGACTCAGCAAGTTGGTGCCTCCTTCGACTGCCAACACACAATGTGGGAGTGACACACAATTGTACTTCTGTTTTTACATAGAAGTACTCTTTTATGTGCAAGAATTCTTGGTATCAATGCAAAATGTAATGTCTTTAAGAAGAATTGTTTCTTTGAATATTTATTTTTGTAATTACATTGTCTTATAGTTTGGAAACATAGACCTAAACAATGCTGATACTGTCATAGTTGCTATACCTTAAAAAGATAGATAATACTGTTAATGCAGCAGTGTTTAGAACAGGCACAGTATTGACTATTTCAAAGAAATTATATTATTCAAGTTAGCTCATCAAATTAAAAATTAAACATAAAAATTGAAAATCCTTAAGCATTGGCCTCTTGTGTTTTGTTGTCATAGAATCACAGATAAAATTCTGAAACAGGAGGGATTTGGCCCACAGTGTTGGTGTAAGTCAAAAGAGAGTTTACTCAGTTAATCCCAGTTTCCAGAACTAGGTCTGTGGCTCTGCACATATCCAGTACCTTCCAAATGTGATGAGTGTTTCCACACCCCTTCACAGACTCCTACTACCTACTGAGTAAGAAAAATCTATACTCATCCCCCTCTAATCCTTCAACTAATTTCTTTAAATCTATGCCCTATAGATTTTGATCCCTTTGCAAAGGGAAGCAGATTCTTTCTTTCCAGATTTATTCTGTTCCAATCACTGATAATGTTATTTCCCCCCAATTAAGTCTCCATACAGCTACCACTATTTCAAAACAAAAATGACTGTGGCTTCTCCAATCATCCTCATAGCTTCCATTTTCATTTTCCAGACTTGGCAACATCCTCATAAATCTGCTCTGCAACATCACCAGTCTAATCACTACACTCTCTCATACTTTTGGATTCAATTCCAATTCCACTTTTCTGCCTAACTAACCAGACTATCTAAATTATCCTCAGCCACTAAGCCAACATTGGATGCAAATAGCTTGACTTTTTTGACCAGCCTGCCATGTGGGACTTCCCTCACAGACCTTGCTTGTTACATCCTCAAGGCATTCAATCAAATTAATTGGAGACAATCTTCTCTTAATAGATTATTGCTGACTATTCCAATTAATCTGTGTCTTTCTATTTGAAGATGTTCACTATCCCTCTAATAGATTCCAATATTTTCCCACAATCAAGATTAAATTAACTGGCCTCCAATTATTCAGTTTATTGCTTACTGTCATACAATAGTACAATGCAGGCAGTCCTCCAATCTCTGGCACCACTGCTGCAGTCAGTGCAGATTGAAAAATTGTCAGAAATTCTGCAATCTCCTTCCTTGATTTCATTGAAAATTTGAGCAATTATTCACACTGTCAGATATTACCATACATATATTAAATATACAAGCTTATTTCTTGAAATAATTAAGGATTTATTCATTGAAGGTTATCAATGAATATTTTTATTCATTGAAGGACTTGGAAAATAAGGGCCAATGACTATCTAAATGAAATAAAATGCTTCAGATGAGTAATGAGAGTACAAATTTTGCAAGTACACCTCTGGGGCTGTAAGTACAAGAGCGCTGTCTTGAAACACTGGTGGTACATTGGGAAAATGGTGAATATTTATCCAGCCAAGAGCTTATGCTGCAGAACAAAGAGGAGAAGTGCACTGAAAAGAGGAGCCCTCCATAATGGACAACAATGTTTGCAGGAAAAATTAACGTGAATAAGGGCCAGTTGTAATCAATTCAGGGAACAGTGATGCAAACAATTTACCATTACAAAAACCAGTGTTTTTTTAAGAAAACAAGGAAGAACAATGAAAAGATGAAACTTTTGGTGGCTGTGGAGTTAATGTTTACCACAGCTGGGATATCTAAAAACGGATGAGGGTGGGGGGTGCGTCACAATCTCTAAATAATGGCAATTCAAGACAGGGATGAGTCTCCTGAGAAATATAAAGGGTGTGGCAGAGAATTTAAAAGAAATTAGAAGGGCAAAGAGAGGCCTTGAAATGCCCTTGGCAGATAAGATTAAGAAGAATCCAAAGACATTCTTTAAGTTCATCAGGAGCAAAAGGGTAGGCAGAGAAGGAGTGAGTCTCCTTAGACCACAAGTAGTTATCCACGTGTGGAGCTAGGGGATGTGGATGAGGTTCTAAATAAATACTTCCCCTCACCTAGAAAAAGGATGTGCATGATCGTGAGTTTCAGCAGGAGTGCATTGATAATCTGGAACATATCAGAATTAAGAAGGTGCAGTTTTAGATACTTGAAATGCATAAAGGTGGATAAATCCCCAGGGCCAGATAAGACTTATCCCTGGATGCTTTGGGAAGCAAGGGAAAATACGGCAGCGGCCATGAGGGAGATTTTTTTTCATCTTCATTAGCCACGGGTGAGGTACCAGCAGACTGGAGGGTAGCAAATGTTGTTCCTCCATTTTGGAAGGGCCACAGGGAATAAGCTAGGTAGCTAGATAATTATTGGAGAACATTCTAAGGTATAGCAATTTTAGAATCTCTTTAGCTTCTCCTTGATCTTACCCGCCCAGGATATTTGGAAAGGCTGGTGCTGACCAGGGAGAGTCAGCATGGCTTCGTGTCGGGGAAATTATGTCTCACTAACTCAAGGTTGTTTGAGGAGATAACAAAGGAGGTAGACATTGTCCTTATGGACCTTACCAAGGCATTGACAAAGTCCTGCATGTTAGGTTAGTCTCAAAAGGTTATGATGAGCTGGCTAATTCGAGCTAAAATTGGCTTGGTGAAAGGAAGCAGAGAGTGGTGGTGGAAAGATGCTTTTCTGATTGGAACTTGATGACGAGCAGTTGGTGACCACAGGGATTGGTGCTGAGACCTTTGTTGTTTGTGATTGATAGTAATGGCTTGGATGTGAATGTAGCAAACATGATTATTAAGTTTGCAGATGACATGAAAATTAGTGGCGTTACCTAAAATGGGAAAACAGTTAGCTAGTGTTGATAGGCAAAATGTTTGGCATGGATGTGGTGGACCCATTGTACTGTAAGGCTGTAAGGAGAAATTTCTTCATCAAAGGAGACAGGGAACCTTCAGACCTCTCTACCATTTGAGTTCCAGGGGCTTGGGCACTGGGCACATAGAAGACAAAGATTAACAGATTCATAGGTTGTCTGCAAATTAATAACTTGCAGTTCATACATCCATTGATCTGTGGACCCCAAAGCTGCTAATGATCATTGAGACTTGGGGCCACCTGAAGCCATGGGGTGTGATCAGCCCATTCCAAGCTCAAAAGGTTGTCTTCTCCACCATGAAAGCTCTCTTTAAAAGCACAGACGTCAGTCTGAAAGACATTGTAGCTGCCTTTCTAGGAAGCGTCTGCCACCAAATTGGGTTTTAATACTCATTAAGGGGGAAAGCCACAAAGATGATTTCTTAAAATAATGATATAATTGTTTTCTGAACTTTCAGTCTGGCCCTTGTATTTAATGCACTGACCACTTAGCTCACCAAAAATGCCTTGTCCAATTTCAATGCAACAAATTATTTAAGAAATATAAATTAATAAACAGTGAAAAGAGAAGAATCACAACAGGAAGCTGTAGAAGAAAATTCCTTCACTATTTTTTTAAAAAACTGTTTGAAATACTCTACCCACAGAAAATCAATCCTGTTTTTGCTACACCTACATGCTATTTGACCTCAGTCAATTGTCAAATTGCCATTTGGCTTTACACTTTTTAAACCAGACCTCTTACAGTGAAATTATAAACAAGAGTTATGAAATAAATACTACACTTCAGCTCCATATCACAGTTACTGTTAAAAGGTAGTTAAAGGACTCATTAATTTGAAAGCGCTACAAAGGAAAATTCTGCTCTAGATTATTTCTATTTTAAATGCTTTGTCTATAATCACTTTGAGACAGCAAAGATTGAAAACACAAAACTTGAATCAGAGTCACGTTATTCCAGAACGGAGAGAAAAAATTCTAGTGGATAGCCTTCCATCAGAACTGGAGATAGAGCAAACATTTTAAAATGCAGAGAAATTAGAGCAAGGAAAGAAAGAACTAAGGCAATGTCGTTTGTAGGGTGAGGGGAGGAGAGATTAAATGACAAAGGGGACAATAGTTCGCGATGAAAGTAAGTGATGGAAGTGTAAGGTATGTACATGCAGAATAATTATCTGAAATTACCAAAGGAATATGAAGGAAGTGCTGGAATTCTAAGATGCGACAGTGTAAAATAACAAAATTGCCATTTCTTCATCAAGAATGCAAAAGTGGCAATTTCGATATCCTTCATAAATTGTTGCATTGCAAGATTCAACTTTTGTAAATACTGATTAATGTAGCTACCAGGATCATACTGTACAATATCTTATCTGAAGGGGAAAACAGCAACTACTTATCCTGGGAGAGTCCACGCAGATGTCATCTTCCCAAGGAAAACCAGGTGTGACAAGCACTTTTCCCCCATGAAGAAATGTTTATTCAAATATCTCCAGTTAGTCAGAGTACACAAGAGGTTAAACTTAGTTACAGCTATCGATACAAAATACCACCTCTAAAATTGGCTGATATGCACACACCACAGGAGAGTGAGAAAGAATACTGCAATTTCCTATGGTTAGGGATGTGTCATGCAGAACATTGAAAGCACTTGGAGGTGTTTAATGCCAAGATGTATTTATCTATATTTAAAATTTCACTGTAAATGCCAAACAACACGTTTCACTTTGATGGAGAATCAGAGAGCGAGTTTGGTATGTCTTTGTGAACATTATACCTGCCCAATGCTGATCTTATTAAATTTCTGGAAGTCAGGACAACATATTTTTTCATCAGTTCCTTGCTGGATTGAGCAGTACAACATGGTTACTTGTAAACAGCAGATATCTAGAATACAGCAGGACCATCTGTTTGGTAGCTTTTTTTTCCTTTAACTTATCATTTTTCAGGATCTGGAGATCATTAGCAAAATTACCCACCCTCCATTGTCCTTAAACAGTGTGACTTACTCATACATTTCAGACAGAACTTATTACTTTGGAAGATAGGCCAGCTAAAGATGGCTCCACTGAAGGGCATAAGTGAACCAGACTGGTTTTTGACAGCCACAGTCATCAGTACTAATAACTTTTCTTTGAAATTCTGAACTATTTGTATTCCACAGTTGTCCTGGTGAGGTTGAAATTCAGATCTCTGGATTGTTAGTCCAAGTCTCTGCTCCAATTGCCACACTGCCACACACTGAACCAGCATTTAAAAAACTAAATTTGCAGGGTGTGTGATTGCACTCCTGAAGGGCATCTTTAAATAGTATATTTTGGACTCCAGGCTAGATCTCATCATCAGTTATACCAAACTAAGTCAGTGTGTCTGCAATTAATTTTGCTTAAGAATGCTTTTAAGCAAAATTTCTGACGTTTTTCAAAAGTATATAACCATCTTGCCCGGAAAGATTAATCATGTATTTGCAAAGTATGCATTTACTTTGGACAGTTAACAAGCAAGCAGCATCTTAGTTTAAATATTCCACTGATCAGCAACATAGTGGCACAAATCTATCTTTTATTATTTCGGCACTTGACTTAGAATTGTGTGCATCACAGCAAAATCCTGCCTTTATAATATCCCAAACAATTTCAGATGTGAAATTTGAAAAGAGCCAGTGCACTAATTGCAACATTATTCATTTATACTTGGGCGTATCAGTTGCTAAAATAAAGCAGAAAGTGCTAGAGATATTCAGCAGGTTATGGAGACATCTTAGGAGGCAGAAACATAACCTGAATCAACCTGATGAATGACTCTGTTTCTCTTTCCACAGACGTTTCTTGACCTACCAAGTATTTCCAACATTTTCTGGGTTTATTTTATTTTCAGATTGGGGGTTTTTATTTGTTTTTATTTTTTTGCAAATAAAAATAACAGGTGAGGGTGGGGTTGGGGGTGGAAGTGGGGACAAACATGCAACTGCTAGTTCAATATGGACAGTCTAAAAATTAGAAAAAACATTCCTGTCATAGAGCAAACTAACAATCTGCTGGAGGAACTCAGCAGGTCAAGCAGCAGCTGTGGGAAGAGAGGAATTCTTGATGTTTCGAGTCCCGATGCAGGGTCTCGACCCGAAATGTCAACAATTCCTTTCCTCCCACAGATGCTGCTCGACCAGCTGAGTTCCTCCAGCAGGTTGTTCGTTGCTTGAGATTCCAGCATCAGCAGTCTCTTGCATCTGTGGTCCTGTCATCGATGTAGTAAATTTTTTCACATTGCTTCCATTTTTTGTTTAATTACTTCCAATTTCCAATCAAAAAAAGAAGTGGAGTTTCCTCATTTTGTGAACATGTACAACCTTGTCTGGGGTTTTCAGATGCTGAAGTTGAAATTCCAAGTTAAATTTACCGCAAATGCCTGACGTAAAAAAACATTTTTAACACCACTCACCTTATCAGTTTCCATCATTCTTTCTCCTGCTTGTTCCCCTTTTCCATTGACAGTGATCTTCTTAATTAACCTATGTGGAGAAATTTTTGTAATATTATATTTCTGGATGACATCATGGAAAATGAGTTGGAATTAAAAAAAAGAACCACTATGTACATTGTTTATACAGATTAGGATTGGAGCCAATCCTGAACCAGAAGATTGTGCAGAGAGTTCAACAGACTGGTGTTAGCTCATTCATTCACTGTCCTTTGTAATATTACAAAACTGATCTATTCACAATGAGTACTCTGATATTCAATTTAACTTTCTGGTAGCAAATGCAAAAAAAAATCACATAACATTATATAAACAAGATACAGAAATTGATTTCCTGTTTAAACTATTCTGCCTCTTCACTCCTCTTCTTAAAAAGAAATAATTGAGGGAGAAGAGTTTGCAGGACTTTGAGAAAATTGGAGAGCTCTCACAGTCATGGTCCTAAGCCCCATGACCATTCCATGCTTGCCTTGACACCTGCTCTTCATTTTGAATGGTGGAGCAGTTTAGAATGTTACATTGACAATAAATTGAAGTTGTTGCCATTGATTTATTCATTTATCCAAAAGAAGCACTCCTCTGGCTTTGCACATTTTTAGTTGAATTTGTATGACAGAACTGCCATAAAGTTGTTTTTTTAAATAGCCCTGGGCTTCTGCATAGATGAAACTTGCACTGTTAATATCAGGGAATACCGAATACTGATGAACAACTGCTGTAAGCTGTACTGAAGTCAGAATTCATTACTTTGTACCTGAATATTCCATGGTGAGTGCAGGAGGCATCCAATAGGACTGAATGAAAAACACTATGATGCTGGAGGAACTCAGCTTTTCCCTCTTATATAGTGGGCTACCCCTTTTCGTATCTTCAGTCCTCAAGAAGAGTCCTGACCCGAAATGTTGACTGCCTGCTTTTCTCCACTGATGCTGCCTGGCCTGCTGAGTTCCTCCAGCATTATAGTGCTTTTCATCTTGATTCCAGCATCTGCAGTCCTTTGTTTCTCTAGTTATCTAATAGGATGGCACTACTATCATTAATCCGTGAGGGTAAGCTGAGAATTGCGACCCCATCTGTTGCTAGAAGACAAGCAGCCGTGGGTTCTATCATCTCCAGAAGCAGTGGCAGTCCTTCAACATCCCTGTGTGGCGGCCTGCACAAGCGGGACTCGAACCGCCATCGGGAGCCGCATGCGGACACGCGGTAGTGTGTTTTGAATTATCCGTTTGCAGTGGACCTTCCGGGAGCAGTCAAGACGTCATGTTCACCCCACGGGTCGCAGTTGCCCATGGGTAGAGAGTTTTGCGTGCTTTTCTTTTTTTGGAGTAAAGAGTCTTGGATTCAGTACCCTCTGCCTCCATATGTTTCTTCAATAGTGCGTTGCGTACGGCCACCTTGGTGACCCCGACATCTGGAACCAGCGACTCAGTGACCAGACATGAGTTCGAGCAACTTGCACAGCACGGTCTCTCTAAAGGTCCCGACTTTCTGGGCCACTCAGCCCCATGTTTGGTATGAGCAGGCTGAGGCCCAGTTCAAAATCAGAGACATTACAGCCGACGCCATGCGGTACTACTACGTGGTCAGCGCGCTCGACCGGACGCAGCAGGCCGGATCATCAACTTCCTACACTAGCCACCTACAGGAGACAGGTGCACTAAGATTAAGGAGCTCCTGATCTGTACCTTCGGACACTCCCGCCACAAACGAGCCACGTGGCTTCTACACATGGACGGTCTGGCTGTACGCAATGCGCTACTGAAGAAACACACAGAGGCAGAGGGTGCTGAACTCAAGACCCTTTACTCCAAAAAAAGAAAAGCGCGCAAAACTCTCTACCCATGGGTAACTGTGACCCACGAAGCGGACGTGACGTCCGACTGTTCCTGGAAGATCCACCCTGAACGTGTAGTTCAAAACACGCTGCTGTATGTCCACCCACAGCTCCCGATGGCGGTTCGAGTCCAGCATGCGCGGGCCGCCATACCTGTATGATTATTGCAATCAAAGATGGCAGGTTCTCTTCAGCACCCAAGTTGTAGAGTTAGTATTTCTGGATGATTTGTATAAACAAGATACACAATAATCAATGTTAAAGGGATCTTGAAATGGAACTACCTCAAATAGTGACCTCGTTGAAAATGCTAAACCAGGTAAAATGTTAAATTGCATCAGGCAACGAAGTGCAGTGGAGATCTGTTAAATGGCCTATAGTGCTGAGAACAACCTAAATTGGGAAAGGGGGAGAAAGAAGCTGCATTTAAAATACAAATAATGATGTTATTTTAGCTTGTCAGGATGCTGAGAAGGCCATCCAGAAGCTTAACATCAACTGGGCCTCAAGGGCAGATTACATCATGGCTGAAGTACTAAAACCTGGAGCAAAAATGAAGAGAATTAATTCTGGCATGAATCCTTGACCTTATCTGCCATAATCATGAATACCTTCAAGAAAACAGACAGAAACAATTGTGATAATTATAGAGTCTCTCTGCTGTCTGCCACTAAGAAAATTATCTGAAGGATACTCTTTAAATGCCTATTTCTCAGGCCAAAAGATCTCCTCCTGGAGTCACCATGAGAATTCCACCCATCTCAAGAGACACAATGGACATGATTTTCCTCACATGCCAAATCCACAGAAAGTGGAAGAAGCAGCATCAAACACTTTACATGCTTTTTTCAAACTTCACAAAAAGTCTTCGGCCCCATCAACTGAGAGGGATTACAGAGGATCCTTCTTTTATTTGATTGTATTCAGAAATTCATCATCATTCTATGTTTGCCACATCAAGATATGCAAACCGTGATTGTAAACAATGAGCCCGTCACTAACCCAACCCCAGTGGAGTCGAGTAAATTTGTGACATCAGACCTACCTCCTCAAAACTTTCTCAGAGCAATTCTGCTCCAACAAGCTCCCTCTGGAATGAAGATAATCTGCAGAACAAGAGGGGAAAGTGTTTAAGCTACATCACTTCCACGCCAGAAGATCACATGGTTTCATAGATCAAGTACACAGACAATACTTTTGTGTGGGCACACTTCCAAGCACTAATAAAGTATATTGCAGTATGTAGTATATTCAGTTCAGAGAAGTGATTCATAAAGGTGTTGGGTTTGACAAGTGACAGGCTTACGTCAAGAAGAACTTCAAGGTCTTAGGCCACTGATGACTCTGTCATATCACTAATGTTGGTAGCACTTTTTCCCTCATTATTGAATTTTCAATTTGAATTTACATTATTGAATTTTTCACTTTTGTGAAGCCATTTAAAATAATGTCATACTGAAGCTTGCAGAAGGAGTATGTTGACTTATCATTTTCTTGTAATTGTACCAGCAGTGGGAGCAACATTTATTTCAGGAATGGACAAGGCATTTGTTCAGTAGTCTCTCAAGATTTATTTTTTTTGCCTACATATGAATCTACAATTGAGGAGTGAGTAGATTAATTCTTTTAATTTACTTGGGAGCATACCCAAGGTGTTCTATAAGTATGTGAAGAGCAAGAGGATAAGATGCAAAAGAATAGGGCCTATCAAGTGCAGCAGTGGGAAAGTGTGTGTGGAACAGGAAGGCATAGCAGAGGTACTTAATGAATACTTTACATAAATGTTTACTACGGAAAAGGATCTGGGGGATTGTAGTGGGGACTTGCAGTGGGCTGTAAATCTTGAGCATGTAGATATCAGGAAAGAGGAGGTGCTGAAACTTTTGGAAAGCATCGAGTTAGATAAGTCACCGGGACCGGATGGGATGTACCCCAGGCTGCTGTGGGAGGTGAGGGAGGAGATTGCCGAGCCTCTGACGATGATCTTTGCGTTGTAGATAGAGACGGGAGAGGTTCTGGAAGATTGGAGGGTTGTGGATGTTGTTCCCTTATTCAAGAAAGGGAGTAGGGATAGCCCAGGGAATTATAGACTGGTGAGTCTTACCTCAGTAGTTGGTAAGCTGATGGAAAAGATCCTGAGAGGCAGGATTTATGAACATTTGGAGAGGTACAATATGATTAGGAATAGTCAGCATGGCTTTGTC
>JAUZTB010000017.1:23533503-23545994 GCA_034780895.1 Rhynchobatus australiae | reverse complement strand
CACATGACCTTCCCGCGCGCGGGCTCCACTAGCCCAACAAAGAAGGAGTGCCCCGCGCCATCTTGTGTCGGGGCCTCCAACGACACTCGCGATCGTGGGAGCTGGTTCGTGAAAGGTAAGTCGCCACAATGCCATGTTTCTTTCTACTCTCACACAAACCTTGCACTTGGATGTAATATCTAGTTAGAAATGGTTTCAACAATTTAAAACACATTAAAAGCTGGAGTTGCATGAAAAAAATGACAAGAATAGCAGATTACTCCTTCAGAGACGGTTTACCATGGTGATCACTTTTCCTGTATAAAAACACATCAATAATATTTTCATTCTGTTTCCACAGTGTTGTTATCAGTCAAGAGAATATTGAATTTTGCTCAAATTGACCCCCAGGTCATCTCAGGTTTTAATTTAAGAGATTTGTGTGCATGTTCTTCTCGCCTTCCTTGTCTCCCTGCCCAGCCCCTGTTCCCCAACTGTCCTCCCTGCCACCTAGTTTCTGAGCTATTACGTGAGGACATATCCATTCTTCTAAAACTGAAACTGATCAGCATCTGAACCATGATATGCAAATTAGAACACAATCACTGGGAAATTATGCATATTGTTTGTATTCCAGAATAAAAGGGCACTAATTGCATTCTTGAATTAATCAAGGATTAGTATATTAATTGTGTTATCTGTAGAAGACTATTGGAGCAAGGGAGAACTATTAGTAGCGCAATTTAGCAAAATAGCGACACTATATTTAGAACAGTAATCATTTATAATTTTTTAAAGCATTTAGTTGGAGCTACACATCAGTGAGATTGGGGATAATGACCACAAATTCTTCACCTTAATGAGTAAATTCAGCACAGAAAACATTTTTAAAGCCAGAAATGGGATGATTAAGCTGTGCTCAAGCGACAGTTAACGTACAATCAAATATGAATTGTGCACTAACCAATTACTCAAAGCAAAAAATTACTTTTAACACAGCAGAATTCCAAAGGTGGAAATTCCCAATCCCAATATCTTGTTATCCCATACGTCATTTCTACCCATTCACTCATATCCTCATGTCTTATATAAATTATAATAACTCAGGTAATTAGAAAGGCCAAAGCTTCCTTTTCGTGTTATACTTTTTAAAGGAGTTCTTACCCCTATAACTGAGAGAGTATTTAAGGAAAGTCTTTAATCTTTTAATGAGGTAACATCAGTGGAATGGAGTAAATGATCATTGGAGCTCCACTAACAAGAAATTGCACCCCTTTTCAAAGTATTATTCTCATCAAAACGAGAGACAACTATTATCTGGGAAAGACAATGAACTGTATTTTACTTGAAGAATCAAGTAATTGCCATCAATTGCCACTATCATTGAGTAAATTGTATGACAATTTAAAGCAGCAATTGGGAAGTAGTTGTAATATTTTCACTCCACAAGTTCTGCTCCAGCAGGTTCTCATCAAAAAATTTGGCACTGAAAGACATGGAGGGTGTGAAGCTGCAAAACCTACGCAGTAGATATCATGTTAAACACAGCAGGGAAAAAGTTGGAGCTTGTCTATTCAAGTATGCATGAATTTTCAATGGTTTGATTAGTCATGATGACTGCCTAACAAACTCATTGGCAATGGAAATGAGCTTTGCTGTACTTGGAGTCTCTTTCCATCTGATACTAATTACTGTAATAGATTTTAAAAGAATAAAAAATATTTTCGTTCTCTCTTTTAGTTTCACTATCCTTCCTTCCTTGATTTCTGTACATGATTTACAGAGAGTTGCAATTTAACACACTTCCTGGTTTAGACACCATGTAACTATTTTGAATATCCCCCATAAAACGGCTAAGAATCACAACACACTGACATAAGAGGATTACAGTGCAGGCAGCATGTCAAGTTCACACTACCTGCTGATTGGAATAGTTTTTGTCTGCAGCAATGCTAACTAAGCTACTGACTCACTGCACACCTAGTGGAGTGGGAGATGGGTTAAAGGTTGTAAGGTTGTTCAATATCGTAATTTGCCACAATTAAAACTAGCCAGCATAGCTTAATATTTGCCTGCATTTCTTAAATGGGAGGCATTCCAGCTGCTGCTAGTTGCTCAAGAAGTTAAACTGAAGAAACGTTAAAGTTTTGCACAGCAGAGCAGAGAGAAGGTCCCATATCCACAGGGGCCTGGAGTCCTCCAGAGTTGTGTCCAGAAAGTTAGCATGGTGTCACAGAAGTCCTGCAGGGTTAAATCCTGGGGGAGTTGGCAGTAGCTCACTGGAACACCAATCTGCCATCCCATCACAGAATGATGCTACTCATCCCCCATCCCAAACTGCCATCTCACCTGGGCTGTTCCTACTAGCAGTCAGCTACCCATCTAGTGTGTTGTCATTCCTGCTTCCCTCACGCGTTTCACCAGTCATGTTGCAGCCATTAGGGTAGATCTGGGAAGGTGCACGACACACCGAAGACAGGCACTAAGCAAATGTGCAGCATTGATTTATATGGCATATAGCATGATTTGATTTGTAAATTTGGCCTGGAATGCTCATTTTGTGTTAGTATTTGTTTTTGCCCTGTGACTGTGCAGATATACACTCATAGAGAGTGACATGGGAGAGCTTCAATTACCTGGCTCTGCCATTGGAGAGCAATGCATCTTGGAATGTCTCTGGAAGCTTTAGAAATGGAACCAATTATACCAGCTGATTAGTATACACCTCTTACTACCTACAACTTGTCAAGACTCTACTCCATTCCCTTGGTGCTTCCAGATTTGTCGTATGTGTTCAGATGATGATATCTTCCACCGGGTATTCAGCCACGTCAGTTCCATTTTCCTCATTCCCTCACCTTCCACCCAGCACAAGGATAGGATTCCCCTTGACCCTATCTTGCACCCTACCAGTCTCCACATTCAAGAGTTTGTTGAATTCTGTAACTTCCACCACCTTCAAAACAGTAACACCACTAGACACATGTTCTTTTCTTCTCCTCTTCTGCATTTCAAAGCGACCATTCCTGCCACAACCACCATGTAACTGCAGCAGGTGCAGTATTTTTCATTTTACCACTTTCTACCATCCATGCAGTCAAATACTCTTTCCAGGCGAAGGAGCAGATTACCTGTCCCTATTTCAATGTAGTGGATCGCATTCAGTGCTCACTGTGTAGAACCAAACACAAATTGGGTTAATACTTGCAAAAAATCTTCATTTTGTCTGCAATGATCCTCAGTTTCCTGTTGAGGAGGAAGACAATTGGAAGCTCAGGATTCTGCCGCTACAACTCTGACCTCTCCATCTTTGGCCTTTAGTGCTGTTCCAATGAATACTGATGTAATCTTGAGAAACAACATTTCCCAAAATGTCACATTGCAGCATTCAAGACGTAACAATGAATTCAACAATTCCTGATAGCCAGCCTTTCTAATCTGTGCCAGACCTGGTGAGTTCTGATGCAAGATCATCAATTTGAAATGTTAAATCTGTTTCTATCTCCACAGGTACTGACTACCCTGGTGAGAATTTGATTATTTGTTTTGCTTCTCTAGTGTGTTTCTTTCTGTTCTTTATTTTATCATTTTTTTTCTCTTCTCCTCTGTTCTCATTCATCTCCTATTTGCATTTCCTCCTGGACAGATCAGCTACAACTACCAGTCTTCACCACCTTCTCTCAGCCTGCACCAACATCATTCATGTTATTCAGTGTCTCCTGGTCTCTTCACTATCAGAGACATTGCCTTTATTGTCATCACCCCTCCCCATTTTCAGAAAACTAAAATACTTGTTTGATTTCTAAGTTTCCCCAGTTCTGGTAAAAGGTCATGGACCTGAAGCATTGACTTTGTTTCTCCCTCTGCAGATGCTGCATAACCTGCTGGATATTTCAAGCATCATCTGTTTCTAAATGAGAAAACAACAAAATGCTGGAGGAACTCAGCAGGCCAGGCAGCATCCATGGAGCAAAACAGATGGTCAACGTTTCAGGTCAGGACCCTTCTACAGTGGTAATGACTGGCCTGCTGAGTTCCTCCAGCATCTTGTTGTTTTTTTCATCTAGACTGCAGCATCTGCAGTCCTTTGTTTCTCTATTATCTGTTTCTATATAACTTCCATCAACCATGTATGTAAGACACAAACTAACTGAATCAAGGACATGCAATTATTGTTACCAGACTCCAGTCCAGTTTCTTTACATCCTTTGAAACATCTTGACCTTTCCTTTTTGAGAAGGAAGTCAACAGTTTGATGCTGATCTTTCTTGAATCTGTACTTGAAGTTCAGAAGGATGAGGGGGCATCTCAGTGAAACCTACTGGATACTGACAGGCCTGGGTAGAGTGCTCATGGGGAGGATGTTTCCTTAAGTAGGAGAGTCTAGGATCTGAAGGCACAACCTCAAAATAAAGGGACATCCCTTTAAAACTGAAATGAGGAGGAATTTCTTCAACCAAGGATGGTGAATCTGTAGAATTCATTGCCACAGAAGGCTGTGGAGGCCATGTCATTGGGTGTATTTAAGGCAGAGATTGACAGGTTCTTGATTGGTAAGGGGGTTAAGGGTTGCAGGGAGAAGGCGGGAGAATGGGGTTAAAAAGAAAATTAGCCATGATCAAATGGCAGAGCAAACTCAATGGGCCGGATAGCCTAATTCTGCTCCCATATCTTATAGTCTAATTAGTTACAGATTTGATCTAACTGAATTAAAAAATCTGCATGTGGACATGCACCTCTTTTCCAGATTGTTGTTATTTTACTTTCCACGTCAAACAAAGTCTTAGCATTCAACTGACAGAATATCACAAGTCTGCTTTGCCAGCTGCAGGGGAAGTCCATTGCGAGGGCAGCCCAAAGCCATGTAAACAAACCAGCGGATGTGATGAGAAAGGGCTGCTCTGTCATCAGCTTCTAACTTCTAATGTGAGGAATGTGTAGTTGGACTCTTTACATAACCTGTACATTAACAGGATAGGCGAGGCCTCCAATTGGCATTATTTTAATGCCAGGTTAACCATTTCACTTCAATGGGTTAACACGAGTGTGAAAATAGCTGTGATCTGTAAAATCCAGATGAAAAGTCCTGAGAGAGTTCAAGCAACATTTCAACTCTTCTACTCTCTTCTGCTTGTGAATCTATCCTGACTTGTCCTTTATATACAAAATCTTGGTGAACTATAAATTATTAAATAAAGGTCAAAAAGATTACTTCTTTGCTTAAAGGTGAATTGCCTAATTAAAATCCAATTAAAAGGGTACAAGCACAAATTTGAATTAGAACAAGTCCTTGCACCATTATGTCCCAGGATAATATGGTAAGTGTATATTTATGCTCTAATTATAAATTGACAAGTAGATTTGGAGGGCTTTTTGAATGCTTGATCGGGACTGTATTTTGGAGGGCTTTTGAGTTTGTAGTTTTTTCAACACACAATTATTTCACAAGTGAATAAAGTAAAAATAGAGTAAGACATTGTTCTGGATGTCTCTAGGAAGGATTCTAGTCTCTTTGGAGCCCACTAATCATCAGAGGCTTCAAGTGAACACTGCATGTTCCCTCTTTAGGGATACGTGGGCAAGAACATAGCATCAGAAAATGGGCAAGCAGTAGGGTAGGCCACTTGATCACACTGACTTGCTAATGGTCAGCCTGCAGTACCCAAGGATGGTCTGACAAGGAGGGTCCCTGACCTTCACCCCACACATCCTCTCTGCACACATGGATGGGTTCAATCTGACACTGCTGTAAAACTATACGGGGATGTTCTCACAATTTGACATTATTTCAGAATGTAAAGCCAATGTGAAATAAAAACAGAAAATGCTGGAGATACTCAGCAGGTCAGGCCACATCTGCGGGAAGAGAAACAGAGCCAACATTTCAGGTCAAAGATCCTTCGTCAGAACTGGGTAGGAGAGGAAAGGAGCTTGTTTAGCTGTAGGAAGGATGTGGGAGGGAGTAAAACCAGGGGTGACCATGGAGATAAGCTGTAAACAAGGTGAGCTGGTCAATGAGTCAATGGGAGCAGTTCAAGAGTGAGAATATAGACAAAAGAATGTAGGACTTGTGAAATGCAGAGCAAGAAGACATGCCCAGCAGGTCAGGTTGGGCACGTCTTCCACTCCCAGAGTATAAAAAAGGAGGAAAAAAAACAACAAACAAGCTGAGCCAATGGACAACTGATACAGACAGAATTCAAGTTATTGGAAATTGTAGAATTCGATATTGGGAAGAAGCCAAAGGCCCCCAGACCATCCTGATAGGAGATGGAGGTGTAAAGGGATTGTACATTCATGGTAAAGGTGAGCCTGTTGGGAGGGGACCAGGGAATTGGAGACAGTCAAAGTGGCAGAGGGTATCTATGGTATAATCGTGAATGTTGATTTAGGTGAAAAGTTGTGTTCATCTGAACTGTAAAATCAATATCCTTCTGGTGGTTCATTTCATTATCATATTTACATTTTTGAATAATCACATTGTGGCAAAGCAATAAAATTTTGAGGGGATTTACATAGTGGATAAAAATTGGCTTGAGGCTGAAAATCTATTACATTATGATCAGGGGATGGTATTCCCAGGAAAATTCAAAGAAATTTTTGGTATTGTTACCATAACGTCTTTATTGAGATGTGAAAGCTTTTCCCATTTAATAGTCAGATAGAACCCTCCCTGCCAATGGACTTGAAAGTCCCTTTTCCAAAGTTTTACATGCTGATGTTCTGAAAACGACAGAATAGCCAAAGTACACAAAGAAAGAAGGATGGAACAGCAATGTTTTCAAAAGGGGAGAAATGGACACAAAATCAATTGAACAAGGAAAAAAAAAGGTAAATATAAAACCCATTTTTAATGCAAGCGATTTTAGTTTGTCTATCATTGTGCCTGACACTCACTAAATTACAAACAATCTGCTGGACGAACTCAGCGGTTCAAGCAGCATCTGTAGTGGGGAAATGAATTGTTGAGGATTTAGGTCAAAACCCTGCATCAGGGTATTTTGATCCGAAATATCGACAATTCCTCTTCCCCCACAGATGCTGCTCGACCCGCTGAGTCCCTCCAGCAGATTGCTTGTTGCTCCAGGTTCCAGCATCTGCAGTCTCTTGTGTCTCAATTACCTTTTCACTCAATTACCTTTTCTCTGCTTTTGACATGCAGACATTTATTCCCATAATAAAGGGATTATACACAGCCAGATGTGATTTTAAGCACTTTCAAAAATGGAACAAAATTGCATTCAACAACTTCATAAAGTATGCTATTTTGTAGGATATATGTGTGAAGTCTCTATGCAATGTATTACAAAATACGGTGTTGACTGAGTCTGGTCAACTTTATTGCCTAGTGCAGACTGCAGAATGTCCCTGGGCAATTATTGCATCACGTCTGAAGTCATGAATTCCTATCTGATGATGGAAGGAAACACATTGCACATAGTAAGCAAGTTATTGGGATATAACGTTAAGTCAAGCCTATTTAGGCAATGTTTGTGGGAGATCAGTCAATTTACAGTGACATTCCAGAATACTTAGGGGAAAGCATTCCAAGGACGTTTCCATGGTTACAGTTAGCATTTGCAAACAGGTAGAGTGTGTAGTGATTCAGTTTTTAAACTTTCAGTAGCTGAAGGATAAATATTGATTGGTCAGCTTGGAAACATTGACTAATTTTCATACACCATTCTGATAAATGTTTGACACATAGTGGTATTTATTTAGTACATGCAGGACTTGAATTTTTTTTGGTTTTTAACTGATAAATACTGAAAATAAAACTCAGCCAAGAAGGTCTACCTGCAAAATACTTCCCCATTTTCTCTCTCTGCCAACAATAAATACTAGCCATGCTGAATTTATATTTTCATTCATTTTACTGTAAACATGCCTTTTATCATTAACCAGTCCTATTTGTTTGTGAGATGTGCTGGCCAGTGGCTTGACTGTGATGAAAAGGGCTGCAAGAATAAAAGTGGGGAGATAAACAAAAGGAATTTGTGATTACATGAAGAAAAAATAAGCTTTTTGCACTGAAATAATTAAAAGAAAGCCTGAACAAACCTATCATTGTCATTACCACTTATTTTCTTTTAGTTGCACCTTATAGAGATAGAACATTGATACATTTCTTGACAACTGAAAATACCTGATGTTGCTACTTATAAGAATGATTAAAACCCCATCCTAAACTGAACCAGACATAAAAACTAAAAACAAAACACCTCAATCATAAATAACATTTTCAATCCCTCTCATAGCAGAGATTTTTATCAAATGACAATATACTGAGTTAGGCTAAAATCCCAGTGCAAATTTTGCACAGCAGCAGGTTGGGTTAATGAGTCAAACAAAGAAACAGCAGTCAAAACTTGTAGCACGCTCTGTTTTCCAATTGTCAGGTCCTCCGACATTCACACTTACTTCTTCTGTCCATGTAGACAGCAAATATGGCTCTGCCTGGGAAGCAGAGGTCACTGAACTTGCCCTAAATATATACAAGAGTGTAATATTCCTAAGTGGAAAATTACAAATGTAAAACTCATATTTCCAGCTTTAGCCAAGAACATGCTACAAAGCTAATTTGAATATCTTTTTACGTTTTTGCATACCTGTCCCCATAATGACAAAGCCACACTCCCCAAGAACTGCAAAGCAGACTCATTTTGTCAGCAGACTTTTGGCAGGCAAATTAGTGATAACAGCAACTATCGATAAATTACTAGTTAAACAATGGCTTTGTTTGTGAAGAGCTAATGAATGGTATTCCCAAAGACTAGCACGCAAAATTCTTCAGGATGAATTTCCCATGCTGCATTGCACAAATGGAGGCAGTAATTTCAATTGGGATCAGTTGGACCTGATCCTGTCAATTTCTGATGTCATCTCACTCTTCATTGTTATTTCCAGCAGGTAAATTGGTGAATTGGTAAGGTAGGTTGGTAAATTGGTTTACTATTGTCACATGTACTGAGGTACAGTGAGAAACTTTGTTTACATGCCATCCATACAGATCATTCATCACATCAGTTCATTGAGGTAGTAGAAGGGATAACAGAATTCAGAATAAAGTGTCTCAGTTACAGAGTAAGTTCAGTGCAGGCCGACAATAAGGTGCAAAGCCACGACGAAGTACATTATGAGGTCGAGTCCATTTTATCATACAAGGTGACCATTCAGTAGTCTTATAACAGCAGACCAATTAATCACAATAAATATCACGTTTATAATTTGCAGGCATAATTTTAACCAGTTAATCACTACAGAAAAAAGTGACAGTGAATTAAAAAAGAGCCTTTGGTGTACTTTTTCAAAGATTTAGAGATTAATAGATTTTTAGATTTTAGGATATTAAAGGATATGGGGCTGGTAAAAGAGAGTAGCTATGATTTTACTAAATGGCCAAGAGGCACATGCAGCTGACTGGCCTCCGCCCAGTTGTGTTTCTTATGTTCTAATGTTCAAAGATCCTCCCAAGCAACATTGTTAACTTTTCTTTTGGTGCTGACATAATTCCTACTGGCAGCCTAGCCCAGTCCAATTTACCAATGAGCTATCAGTTATTGTTCCCTCACCCAGCTGTATAAACAACACAATTATCTAGAAATTAAATGGCAATCACTGTTTTTTTTTAAGTGTAGCATAAAAAAAGTACTTGTTGTTGAGTGAAATGTTGTGACCATTTTCAAGTTGCTTCTGGTCACTTGGCACTTCCCTACGTACAATGCGCTTTCATAAATGATACAGTTTATGCATCAATTGTGTGTCAATTTAGATCTTTGCCCTGGCAATGCAGCTGAGTTATCCCAGGGCCATCATCATTAGCAATCCTGAGATAACTATGTCTTCACTGCATTGGAACTCCACTTATCTTTTATACCTCAGGCTTTCCTCCAAGTGGTACCAACTGCATCTGCCTCTCCTTCCCCAATGGATCATCCCACCATCCCAATTGATCCAGACCTGTGACTCGTGCTCCTACACCGACCTGCCACTAACTCTCTGATCCCTTGAGAAGGTTCCAATCCTCTCCTACCTCACAAATTTCTCCATAAACGGTCTGATCAGCTAAGGTACCAAATTCTATCCTCCACCCATCAATCTCCTGTCTCAACTGAACAACCCCCTTAGACACCCAGTTACCATCCAGCATCTCATTTTCTTGATTACAGCTCCAAAATACCCCTCCTTAGCCATCTACCTGATGAACACGCTTCTCCTGTCCATCATGGCCTTCATTTCATTCACTTATCTGATCACCAGCCTCACCCTCTCTTCACTCCTGGTCTCATTTCTGGGTGGCACATTTTAGTCCATGAAAGATACTTCATCCATTAAATAGTCCCTGTAGCTTTGGCCCTCGACAACCACTGAAGTCTACAATAAATGGCCCATGACTGGAATGGTCAATAGTGCACGTTGCTATGACCATCTGGAGCATTCATTAGGGCACACAGTAATTTTAGGCCAATAGCTTTCCTCTTGGAAATGCTTTGTGGCTCTGGGATTTTCAGCATGGGAGGAGGAGAGCAACAGAAGTGACAGGCTGGTCAAAAGGAGCAGAGTTCATTACCCACCTACCAATAGCGTCTTTTCCTCTCAGGTATCCACATAGCTCTGCACTATGTATTTTTGAGTATTTTGCACTATGTATCCACATAGCTCTGTACTATGTACTATGAATATGTTAAATTATGTAAGTAAAGGAACACTGACAGGTGAAAATAGGGGCTTGAAATTAAAATCCTTTTGCTCCAAATTTCCACATTTCCTTAAACATTGGAGGCCTTTTGGCCCACAGAGCAACGCCATTAACATCAAATTATCCCTGTAACCTATTCTCCCCATATTCCAGTTCTACCACCTACCTACACTAAAGGCAATTTACAGTGGCTAATTAACCAAGAAAACTTCTGTTGGAAAGCTCTTTTCACTTGATGGAGCATATGTGATTGGTAAGGTACCTTTTTGGAATAATGTAACTGGTTTCTCTTAGCTGGCTTGTCTTGATAATGTCATTAAATCTTTATTGCATTGACAGGTCAAGCATTATATATGGATATTGAGACTGAGAGCTCTGGTCATCTCCCTCTACATCTTGGAAGCCACTTTTGTCCTCCTCTTATCCATTCCAAGGAGGATCGTGCCACAGTCTCACCTTCTGAAACACTTTCAAATGGATCATTGGATACTGCATAACCCATTTATCAACAAAAGCACTATGGTGGGTATAATAAAAAGGCCCTGTGTTCTGCAGCAGTCGTCTCTAACGTTTTCAGATGAAGGAATCTGTTATCTGCATACAAATGAACTTTTGAAATGTAACTCCTTTATGCAGCTGCAGACATTTAATTCACACTGCAGCCCACAATATCTTGCCCTAAGTATTCCCTAAATTTGCAAATTGTGCCAGTCATGAAAATTACAGAGGAGGTTATTATTTAAACCACTGTGGCGACTTACCTTTCACGAACCGGCTCCCACGATCGCGAGCGTCGTCGGAGGTCCCGACACAAGATGGCGCGGGGCACTCCTTCTTTGTTGGGCTAGTGGAGCCCGCGCGCGGGAAGGTCACGTGACCTGTGTGTGTCGTCAGCGTGGGAACTGTGTTTTTTAAAGGGGCAGCGCACCCCAGTCGTTCATTCGACTCTTGGACTCCAAACAAGTGTCTCGTGTTTTTATTCAATGTAGCTAGCCGCTACACAATTATGTGATAAAGACACAATCTTTGCTGGAAATCTGGAATAAAAGGGATCACTGGAAATACACTGCAGATCAGACGGTGTACGTGAGGGAGTAAAACAAAGTTATAGTTACCAGTTGATGACCTTTCATCAGAACTGGCTAGTTCTGACACAAACTGGAAAGGCTTATTATCTGAAATTGATTAATTCAATGTTGAGTTCTAATTACGGTAACATGCCTGGTCACACAATGAGATGCAACCAGCTCATATTAGGCTTCTTTGAAACAGTGTAAAAAGCCAAATCATGGATGTCAGAATGGGAGGGAATGGAAAATTGGGGTAACTCCTGTCACCTCTTTGGACAGAACAGGGGAGTCCTGCAGAACGGCCAAAATTTGTATTTGGTTTCTCCAGCAAAGGTGAAACCACTTCATGTGCACTGAAAGTAATATGTAACCGTGATCTGCATCTCCCCATTGCCAGTCATTTCAACTCCTCCTGCCACACTATCACTGATATGTCAGTCCTCGGCCTCCTTCACTGCCAGGAGAAGTCCAAGCACAAACTGGACAAACAGCACCTCATTTTCCATCTTAGAACCTTGGAACCTAACGGCATGAACATTGAATTCTCCCACTTTAAGTAATCCCCAAATCCTCACCCCCCCCTTACCCACAACACCTCCCCACCACCACCACCATGCTTCTTCTCTTCTTCCCTTTCCGAGCCTATCTTTTTTCTCCTCTTTTTTCCCCTTTCTCTCCTTACCTTTGACCCATCCCCCAGTGGATCTGCTCTCCCCTCCTCCCCTGCACCTGCCTATCACTAT
>JAUZTB010000017.1:23500783-23515841 GCA_034780895.1 Rhynchobatus australiae | reverse complement strand
AATACTCTTTGTCCAAAAATCTTTCTCAATTTTAAAGAGGTATTAAGTAACCTTCCAGTTTTCTCTTTTCAAAAGATGAGACTGGCCTGCAAATCTTATCCTAAAAGATAAAACCTTGCAGTTCTGAAATAATTGGAAATATTCTTAATACCTTCTTCAGTACCTATATAGCTTTTTCTTCTAATGTAGCAGCCAGGACTGTACACAGTACTCTAAATGTGGCCTGATCAATGCTTAAGACAAAGTTAAGCATACAGTTCATTTCTGTCCCTCTAAAAAAAATCATACTGTGTTGTTTGCTTTAATCATGGTCATATTAACCTGCATTGCAACAGTCTGTATTATATGTGTTTCTATTGCTACTTGTTTTTCTACTGCATTTTTCTTCTTAATTCACAAGAAAAATTTGATCCTTTTATCAAACAAATGTCTCACATTTGTCCATGTTGGAATAAATTTGCCTGCTATAGGACAATCCTACACACCTGCACAATTATGCAAATTGTAACAGGTCTCCTCATTTTCACCAACCCTCCCATTTTGGTTTCAAATGCAAATGTTGAATTTATATTTCTTGTATCAGATTCTAAATCATTGATAAGTTGTGAACAACAGTGCTCTTAGCTTTGATCCTCCTGTTGCCCCACTTCCTAGCCTATATGCCTCTCAAACTTTACCCTTTGTTCCAACATTTTCCATCTTCCAACTATTCTGCTAATTATCCCCAGCCCCATATACTCTGACTTTATTCATTAGAATTGAATGTAGCACTATTTCAAAAGGTCTTTTGGAAATATAGCCTTTATTATATGTACTCTAGGCTGGTCTTTCTCATATCTCTTCAGAGGAGTTGTCTATAATTCCAAGAATAGGAACAATAACAATTTCCTCTTCGTATAGAATAAAAACAGAAAATGCTGGAAACCCTGAGCAGGTCAAGCAGCATCTGCAGAAAGAGAAACAGAATTAATGTTACATGTTCAAGACCTCATGGTTATATAGTATCTTTAATGTAGCAGGATATTCCAAAGCACCTCACAGGAGTAGTACCAAGTAGCCATTTTAAAAAGTAATTTAAAAAATAGGACCATGGGCTTTATAAACAGGTGCACAGAGCACAAGAGTAAGGAAGTCAATGATGAACCTTCACAAAACATTGGTTTGACCACTACTGAAGGTGGGTGTCCAGTTAGAGTCATAGAGTTATGCAGCACAGAAAAAGGCTCTTTTGCCCAACTCATCCATGCTGCCAACCTGAATCAGTCCCATTTGCCTGCATTTGGCACCTATCCCTCTAAATCTTTCCTATTGATAAGCCTGTCCAAATGTATTTTAAATGTTGCAATTGCACCTGCCTTCACCACTTCCTCTGGCAGCTAATTTCATATACTCACCTCTGTGTGAAAAACTTGCCTACACTTCAGCAAAAATATACAGAGAGGATATAGAAGAGATTTACCAACATGTTTCCAGAGATGAGATGCTAGAGTTATGTGGATAGATGGGAAACGCTAAGATTGTTCTTCTTGAAACAGAGGAGGTTGTGAGATCGAAGAGACATATTTGAAATCATGAAGGAAAGAGATGAAGTGGATAAAGATAACATGTCCTGATTGGTGAAAGAGTCAAGAACAAGGGGATATAGAATGAAGCTGATTGACAAAAGGACAATAAGTGACATGAGGAAAATGTTTTTATCTGGTGAGTGGTCATGGAATATACTACCCAGGGTGGTTGTGGAAACAGATTCAATTGTTGTGTTCAACAGGGACCCAGAGACATATCTGAATGGAAAGACATTAAATGGCAGGACTATAGAGAGACGGTGGGGCTTGGGACCAGCTTGATCACTTTCACATGGAGCTGTGCACTGTAACCATTCTCTGATTGTGTGAACCTGTGAAAAATTGTCAGTGAGCCTCAGACTGAGATTTTAGGATGGATGACCAAAAGTTTGGTTATGACTGAAAGGAGGACAGAGAAGTAAAGATGCAAAGAACTTTAGGAAGAGAATTCCTAATTCAGTGCCATAGCATCTAAAGGCATGGCTATCAGTGTTGGAGAGATTAAATTCATGGATATCCATATGCCTAGAATTAGAATGGCATAGTTTCTTAGAGGATAAGAGTGCAGTAGATTACAGAGATAGGTTGCGTTAAGACCATACAAGGTTTGAAAGCAAGGGTGAAAATTTTAAAACCAGACACTGTTTGACCAAGTTTATGGAGAGTAGAATATGGGGTGCATTGGAACATTGAAGCCACAAAGTAGTAGGACATGGATGGAAGAAGGTATTAGCAGCAGATGAGATGGGGATGGGGAGTCGGGTAATGTTACAGAGGTAGTGTAATTGTATTCATAGTGGCTTGGAAAAGAGTCTAGTGATTAAACAGAGTCAAATATGAACATTGATTCAACTTCAGGTAGTTCAAGGGAGAGATGTAGCCAGGCAAGAGTTTGGAACAGGCTTCAAAGATGAAAGATTTCCTGAGACACATTCCATCTATTTTATTATATGTTGTTTAATGTCAGCTTTCTGGGAGCCTGCCACCACATTTTTTTCTAATATATTATTGAATAGTTGTATATGCATCTCTAATCTTTTCCATAAGACTTGCACTGCATTTTAAGATGGATATCTTTATTAGTCACATGTACATCAAAACACAGTGAAATGCAGCTTTTGCATCAAGTGTTCTGGGGGCAGCCCACAAGTGTCACCACATTTCTGGCACAAACATAGCATGCCCACAAATTCCTAACCTGTACGTCTTTGGAATGTGGGAGGAAACCTGAGCATCCAGAGGAAACCCGAGCATCCAGAGGAAACCCACACAGACATGGGGAGAATATACAAACTCCTTACAGACAGCAGCTGGAATAGAGCCTGGGTCACTGGCACTAATGTGTAATGTTATTCCCACCTTCTCCTTGTCCTCTTATGAATCAGACATTTCTTGTAAATATCATCATCAGGGCAAGTCTCTTCTCTACAAGTTCCCAAGAAGCTGGCCTTGTTACCTCTGGTCTATTTGAATTTACTTGTTAATCAATAACATGAATTAAAATGAGAAAACCTTAATTAATGAACAAAAATGTTTTCCTGTTTACTCAGCCAATTTACCATCCAAGCCCATCCCTGTGGCATCATTTTAGTGAATTTTCCCTTGCATTTGTTTTATTATCTGTTGTTCTTAAACTGCTTAAGATAGTGTTGTTCAATGGATCCTTAAGGATATTCTTCAGTTAGTTATTCCAAAAAGTCATCCAACTAATTATGGTTCAGTTAAAACAAGATATATAATTAAATGCCAAGCTCAGTTTCCCCCCAGCTCTGCTGCTTCTCGCTTATGTTCAATGAAGTCTGAATTTTCCACCAGGTTTGTTGAGTTAATGGGCTGGGCTGTTTTTAAGACAGCTGGTTCCCACTTTTATAAACTGCATGAGTCCTCAAGTAATGAATCAAAGTACTTGGGAGCTGTAATTTATTTAGTTATGGATTGTGGTCCCATGACTCAGATCAGAGAATCCAAACCAATCGCAAATCCTGGGAGCTTTCACTGAAGACTGACTTCACAAGGGGTGATAGTATTAGTTGAAGTATTAAGTCTTAATGATATGATTTCATTAAGCAGCATCTTTCAGCACAGATTTAACAAACTCTTACAATTTAAAGGTTTTCTGCTCAAATTTACAGGTGTCACTTGAAAAGTAACAAAATAATTCATATTTCAGTTAATTCCCCTTCATGCTTGCTTCTGGAATCAATGTAGTCATGCGGAAAACTAAAGCAATACTAAAGGTTTCCCTGCAATGCCACACCCATTTGCAACTTGATGACCAAAGTTCACCACACACCTCATCTAAAAGATGAGGCAATAGTCACAAATGAAACAACCAATCACCGTTCTGGATCAAGTTGAACTATGAAGGAAGAGAAAAAGAAGTAGTGCTTATAAAGCACTCTTCATGACATCAATGCATTCCAAAAACATTTCACAATCAATTAGTGAGCTTAAATGCAGTCACTGTTATTCCACAAATTGTAAAACTGTATATGCTGGAAATCTGAAATAAAAACAGAAAGTACAAGAAATACCCAGCAGCTAAGACAGCATCTGTAGAAAGAGAAACATTTGAACTGAGAAAAGTAAAGTTAGTGCAGGTAGCAGAGAAGGTAGGGGAGGGCAATGTGTGCAACAAAAGGAATTTCTCCAATAAGGTAACATAAAATGACTATTAAGGTGCAATTAAGCTCCTTCCTCTATTAATGTGTTGCTAATATTCTATAGTTTGTGTACCATTGCATAGTCTGGCCTACAAGGACACACCCAGCTGGCCTGAATGCACAAATGGGGGAAAAGAAATGGTAGATCAGTCTAATATACAAACGAAAAGAAAGAGCAAGTTATCTAAAGTTAGAGAAGTGGGACTGTAATTTCTCTTTAGTTGCTAGTGGTAAGTGGGTGTTAGAGCACTAATTGCCTGTTTTACCACCCCCTCCCACTGCTGCACTGACCCTACCAGAGTGTGTGTGTGGGGGGGTCTGAGGAAAAATAGCACATTTAATTAAAACCTCTGGCTGCCTTTACCACAGCAGTGCCTCTCAGCAACATCATCATTTGCTGCTGGAATGAACAACATATCAGGAGGGGGAGAAAGACCATATCCCTGGGGGGGCATCTTTAAATGCCCCTTCATTCTCTTATGTAAGAGGAAAAAAAAATGAAATTTCAAAGAAGATACTTACCATCACTACTTGCACAGAATCCTTCACCAATCTCAAACTTTTATTTCAGGCAGAGAGAGGGCACCACTGACTAGGTCCTCAGACCTGATCCGTGCATTTCAAGAGGGAATGTATCAGTTCCAAAACAGGTGCCTTTCGCACTTGATCAAAAGGGCAGGTTAAAATTCAAGATAGCAAAATAAATGTTTCAGAAAAACAAAGGACTGCAGATGCTGGAATATCTAGATTAAAAAAACACTACAATGCTGGAAGAACTCAGCAGGCCAGGCAGCATCCATGGAGAAAAGCAGGCAGTCAATATTTCAGGTCAGAACCCTTCTTCAGGACTGAAGATAGGGAAAGGGGAAGTCCAATATATAGGAGGGAAAAGCAGAGCAGTGATTGGTGGACAAAAGAGGGGAGGTGGGGTGGGCACAAGGTGGTGATAGATGCAGGTGAGAGATAGTGATGGGCAGGTGCAGGGGAGGAGGGGAGAGCAGATCCACTGGGGGATGGGTCAAAGGTAAGGAGGTAAAAAGGTTAGAAAAAAAAGATAGGCAAGAAAAGAAGAGGCATGGTTGGTTGGGGGGGTGGTGTGGTTAAAGTGGGAGAATTCAATGTTCATGCCATTAGGCTGCAAAGTTCAATCAATATTTTCATCAAGAAGATAGCACTGCACTGCTGGAGGACAGCTCTTTCTTCATACAGCAGCCATCCATATCTTCCGTGTTTCATTTTTGTTCATTTCATACACTAAGTGGAATTGACAGTTTTGTCCCAATTAATGCCATGAAACCGAAATTTACTTACGAAATGCTGCACTTGAATTCATATCGAGGACACCTTCAAAAGGCGGTGCATTGTACTGCTTCCACAAAACAACAAATTTCACATCAAATGTCAGTGATGATAAATCTTATTCTGATACTGATTTTCAAAAAGGTGATATCCATCTCTAAGGACCCTCACCATCCAGGGAGGAAGTACAGGAGCTTGAAGGCCCACACTCAGTGATTCAGAAACAGCTTCTTCCGCTCCACCATCAGATTTCTGAACAGTCCATTGAACGCATGAACATCACCTCATTATTCTTTTTTTTTGTACTATTTATATATTTTTGTGACTTATAGTAATTTTATGTCTTTGTACTGCTGCCAAAAAACAACAAATTTCACGTCATGTAAGTCAGTGATAATATATCTGATTCTGATTCATATTGATATTCTTGCAAGCAGAGGAAGTGGGGAACTTCCAAACATTCGACTGCACTGATTTTTAATTCATGATCCAGACAATAAAGAGTAAATGAACTAATTGAGTTATGTACATTTGAGCCAAACGTAGTGTTGAAAGTCATATACATCAAAATAGATTGCAGACCTCCATGCTTGTTAATTTCTAACATCAGTGTGAACTTTAAATCTTTGTCCTTTAGCCTTTGAAAGGGAGCAACAACTTAAGAGGCAATTTTGCGAGTGGATATGCTAGCTGAATGTATAGGAACATCATCTATCTTGTCACAGTTTATTATGATCAGGCTTTACTGAAATTGCTGAGGCCTTTGTCTGATGTTACTAGAAACCTGTTAAGGCAGGTTTCAAGTATAATCAAATTTACTTGACTCACATTTTCCAGAGGAAACACATAGGAGCATTGCAAGTTTTCAAAAATGGGCTCAGTGAGCTCCCATTTCTGTAGTTAATGAAAGGAATTTCCTGTCTGTTATCTGAGGTTGTTCTTGCCACTCGTTTTTTTCATACTTCTGAATAATGCTGGTTTGGGAGGTTTTTTTTAATCTTTCCATTCGATTTTGGTTTGTGGGTTTCTTTTGGCCTTTTTGAACACATTTTTCCTATTGTTTTGTTTTATTTTACCTGTGGTTTTATTTCAAGTTGAAAATTTAAAGGAGTTAAAATGTTAAGTATCCTAAATGATAGTGATGCCCATTCCTCTTGCTCTCAGGGATTTGCAGGAGTTGATGAGGGGGAGTTGTCGAATAAAAGATAAATGGAAGTCAGCTTTCACCAGAAGCAAGTGACTGTAGACGTTGGGATCTGCAACACACCAGATGCTTGAGGAAATCAGTATGTCAGGCAGCATCTATGGAGAAACATGGACGATTGATGTTTCAGGTGGAGATCCTTCACCTGGACTGAAGAAGGGTCTTGACCCAAAACACTGACTGTCCATTTCTCTCCATAGATGCTGCCTCACCAGCTGAGGTCCCCCACCATCTTGTGTGTTTCACCAGAGACAGCCTGAATAGACCCACCATTACCCAAGTCAGCCCCCTAACTTCAATAGGAAAGCTACCTTCAGATTGTGGCCCTGTGATATTCAAAGTTAGTTGAGAAGTGACAAATTGAAGGAGCAATTGTAGAATAAAATGTAGGCATTTGCCAAGCCAAATGAAGCATCATTAAATGGCTCATCATATAACAAACTTGAATAGCAATAATTCAACATGTCAGGCCTTTTAAAGGTATGTGAACAGCAAGGCTTTAAATTAAATAAATCTCAATGTTGATATCTGTCTTACCGAGGTGTGTAAACGTCAGAAATACAAAGACAAAGCTATGAGTTTCCATGAGTGGCTTACAAGACCAAGCAGTAACTATTGTAATGACAACAACTTGAATTCCATTAGTTTTCCATATTAATGGTATTGCCAGGCCACCTTCCCTATTCATATTCCTTAAAGTGATTATATTTGTCCCATCATGTAATACAAAACTCTAAATATGTACACCCCATTCAATGTGAGCTTCTGCCAAGGTTTTGTACACCTCTCATAATGCTAGATTGTAGTACAAAGTCAAAACACAGCAATTAGCTATGAATAATTATTTAAATGGTCAGGTGTGCAGAGAAGCATGGGTATTACGAAAATGTTGGCTGATTTCACATCAATAAATGAACTAGGAAGGTCCCAGATGAAAATGTAATTCTGATTTTGAATACCAAGCTTTTCCAGCTCACGTTAGATTGCTCCAGTTTAGATTAAGCAATAAACATCACTGAATCTTACCAGTGTAACATTCAAATGATTCAATTAATCTTTAGTGGTTGCTATGTAGGCCTGACTACTTAAGCGTAACAGTAAACTGATCCATTAATGTCAAATTGAAGTTGTTTTTATATGACCAAAGTAATCAACAAACAACTGGGCTGTAAATGAAAATCAAAAAAAAAACTGCAGGTGCTGGAAATCTGAAATAATAACAGAAACTGCTGGAAAAGCTCAGCAGGTCAGGCAACATCTGATGAAAGAGAAACAGTTAATGTTTCCGATATGGGAACCTTCATCAGAACTGGACTGTGACTGCTCACATTTATTATATTCAGCAGAGCAAGGGGATTTCAATCTGTGCAGTTAGTTTAGATTTACATCCAGCTCAGAGGAAAATATGGCAACATATTACACCAAATATTGTATGCCATTCCCTGTGCTGGGATACTTATAACATGTGAAAAACTATACAGAAAGTGAATAGGTTTCCCTAACAATTACCAGCATAGTCAGGTCTACATAGAAACCACTGAAGATTTATCGAATCATTTAAGTGATACATCTGGTAAGATTCTGTGATGTTTATTGCTTAATCTGAATTGGAACAATTTAATGTGAGCAGAAAAAGCTTGGTATACAAAATCAGAATTACCTTTTCATTCAGGAGCAGTAATAATTTGGAAAAGGTACATAGCATGAAATGATGAGAGAAGATGCTACTGTTCTCATCTGTTATCTGTGCTTTAATATTATCAAGTAAAACTATGGTAACAGTTTGCTCCTGGGCAAGGTTCAACCATCATAACACTTTATTGCTGTTACTGTTGATCCAAAGTTCATTTATTTAGCACTGCCAGGTACATTCAGTACCAAGCTGGATGAGGTAACCGGAGGCCAATTATTTTTGCTGAGAATTGCAATAGGAGCATTTAAAATTGATTTTTCTTCTTTTAATGTTTTCTCATATATAACAGAGAAAAGGAATAGCTGAGGAAAATGCCATCGCTAAGGAAAAAATTAATGTTTATGGCAGGATTTTCTGTCAGTCTGGGAACTTCCATATTGATATCTGCAATAATGGCAACAGATTCATGGGTCGATGCTGTCGTAGACTGCCAAAATAAAAGTGGTGACACCTTTGGACAAATGAAGCTTAAATATGGACTGTTTGATGGTTTACGTACCAAAGCTGGTTGTCCGATCCTTATTGATGATGGAACTATCAAAGGTAATTTTATTTTTTTCTTTACAGTAGTGTTGAGATTTACGTGAGAACTTAAATATTCATATTCTGTTGCAGAGAAGATCATAAAATGATACAGAAGGAGGGTATTTTCACTTATGTGGTTGTGCTGGTTCTTTGACAGAACTATCCAATTAGTTCCACTCCCTTGATCTCTTCCCCCTGGGCCTACATTTTTTCTCCTTCATAACGTTTATCAAGGTTGATAAAAATATGTTAAAATCTGTCATAACCATTTTCAAACACTCAAACTTAATCTACCACAAGTCACTTAATTGTTTTTTGAACTATCTATCCTTGTTAACAGATCATGGTATAAATATACAGATAATTTCTGCTCAGGGGCATTGACACTTTCTACACTTCTGCAAATGCACCAAGCATCTTTTCAGAGGGATATCATTCTTACAGCAATAGAAATGGCATGAAAATGGAATGAGGCATAAAACCGATTTCCTACTTTCGTCTTTGAGATATAAATGTTGGTAAGAGTTTGAAGCCCAGTTTTCTATTCTGCATCTGCCTTTCTCAAGGAACACCTAGTGGAAAGTGCCGATAAGCTTGATGTAGGAAAGGTAATGGTCATGGTGTATATCCAGAAAAGAGGGCAGTGGCAGGGCAGGGTGGTTGGGATGGGCAGGGTCGGGGTTGTGAGTTGTGAGATTCCCTGACCTATATGCCAAGTGGAAAAAATTTACTTTTTGGCTCTGGCCGAAATCTCTTCAGGATTCCTCTGGCCTTTTAAATGATCAGGCATCTTTTCTGATGTTGCAGTGGGGTGCACTAATGCACACTGTACACGGCAGACTCCAGCCATGTGCTGGGAGAACTGTTTACACTTGTCTAGGAAAAGAGCAGGAGTTCCGTTCCATCACTATGTTGCCATTACAAGGAAAGTAAATATACCACTCTATCTCTTCATGATGATGCAAGTCTTTCTGTCCAAATTTTCTCCAATATTTAATTGTTCGATAATTGAATTATCCTTGACAAATCATCAAGATCATCCCCTTTGCTAAATTTAGAGCAAGGTTATATTTGATAATATCGATTATAGTGCTACAATAATGTGTTACATGTCACTTCTTCCTTTTTTATTACTTACTGCACTGGTCATAAAAACACATACCTTAAATACTAATTGAGTTAAAATCTAATTAACATTAACTTTTGGCCAATAGGAATACAAATTCTCTGGTTCTGTAATGAAACAGAATTACTGGAAACACTCAGGAGGTCAGGGAGCATCTGTGGAGAGAAAAACAGAGTTAACATTTGAGGTCAATGACCTTGCACCAAAACAAGGAGAAATTGGAGATAAAGAGGGTTGTAAATTGCAGAAAAAATTTGGAATGAGTGAAGACTACAAAGAGAACGTCTGTGATTAGGTGGAAGACAGAAGAGATTGATTAACTCCAATGGTGGTGGTCCCAGTTGAAAGAAGATGATAAAGGCCTGTGAATAATTAAAGGTCGGGAAGATCGTAGAATCATAGAATCAGCATGGAAACAGGCCATTCAGGCCAGCTCATTCACGGGCAAGCAATGGGCACCCTTCCGTATTAATTCCATCACCCATAACTTGGTCCATAGCCTTCTATGCCTAAGCAAATCAAATGCTCATCAAGACACTTCTTAAGTGCTGTCAGAGACCCAGCTCCAATCACTCTCTCAGGTAGTGCATTACAGATACTTAACATTCTCAGGGTAAAGAAAGACCCCCTCATATCCCCTCTAAATCTCTTTCTTCTCACTCTAAACTGATGTCCTCTAGTTTTATCTACCTTGGACATGGGGAAAAAGTTTCCTTAGCTATATCCCTCATAACTTTGTGTACCTCAATCATGCCCCCTCTTAACCCACTTCAGGAGAACAGACCTCCTCAATACACTGTCCTCATAACTGAACTGCTCTATCCCAGGAAACATCCTGGTGAATCTCCTCTGCACCCTGTCCAGAACTATCATACCCTTTCTATACCTTGGTGACCAGAAATGAATACAGTGCTCCAGCTGAGGTCTGATCAAGGTTTTATGAAGTCAGAGCATAACCTCCCTAGCTCTGTATTCAATGCCCCATCTAATGAAGGCTAGTACTACATATTGCCGTCCTACCAACATCATCTACCTGTGTTGCCATCTTCAAGAATCTATGGACTTGTACTCCAAGGTCTCTCTGTTCCTCAGTACTTCATAAGACCCTATCATTCATGGCATATGTCCTAGCCTCATTTGTGTTCCCAAAATACATCACCTCACATTTGTCTGGATTAAACACTATCTACCATTTTTCAGCCCACTTCACTAACAAATTGATATCTCTCTGCAGCCTAACACAACCTTCCACATTATAAACAAGTCCACCAATCTTACTGATCTTGCCTCCCTCATCCACATCCAAGTCATTCATATATATAACAACCAGCAAGAGCCCCAGCACTGATCCTTGTGGGACACCTCTAGCTCCCAGCATCCAATTGCAAAAACTACTGTCTACTATCATCTTCTGTCTCCTACAGCCAAGCCAATTTTGGATACAGTGCGCAAACTTGCACTGTTCCCATGGGCCCTAACTTTTTGAACCAGTCTCCCATGTGGGGGCTCATCGAAGACTTTACTAACCTCTATGTAAATCACAGCTACTACTCTTCTCTCATCAATATACTTTGATACCTCTTCAAAGATTTCAATCAGATCATCAGACAAGATTTGCCCTTGACAAAGCCATATTGGCTGTTTCTGATTAATTCTTGCCTTTCCAAGTGAGCATTAAAAGTCTCTCAGGACTTTTTCCAGTATCTTCCCTACCACTGATTTTATACTTACAGGTCTGTAGTTACCAGGCTTTTCCCTGCTGCCTTTTTTGAAAAGGGGATCACTCTTGCTATCCCCCTTAGCTCTACCCCTCAATTGACATCTAGGTACAAAGTCTGTTTCCTTTGTCAATACTGATGAAAATTATTCATTTAGGACCTCACTTATGCCTTCTGACTCAAAGCACAAATTGCCCCTATTGTGCCCAGTGGCCCCACTTTTCCCCTGGTTATCTCTTTGACCTTCACGTACTTGTAGAATACCTTCGCATTTACCTTAATCTGGATCCCAGTGATTTCTCGTGACCCCTCTTAGCCTTTCTAATTTCCTTTATAAACTCCTTCCTATACTTCTAATACTCATGACAGGCCTTCCTCCATCACATGTCTTTTCTCTTTATCCAACACTCACTCTCCTTCAACATCTGTGGTTCCCTAGACCTGTAACCCCTTGATTTTACCCTTACAGTAAAATGTTGGATTTGAACTCTTGTTATTTCTCCTTGTAATGCTTCCCACTGTGCAGATGCAGGCTTACATGCAGGAAGATGCTCTCAATCTATCTTTGCCAGTCCTCCCTTGTGTTAGTAAAATTTTCCTTCCCTAATTTAAGACCTTTGTTACTGGTCCATCTCCATCCTCTTCCATAACCAGTTTAAAATATGCAGTCACTATCTTCAAAATAATCTCCCACTGATGCTCCTTCCACCTGACCAATGACATTCCTCTAGATAAGATCCAGCAGTTCTTCTTCCCTTCCTGGTTTATCTACAACCTATGTCAAGAAGCTCTCCTGGACACACCTCAAAAATTCTTCAGCCTCTGAGCTTTTATTGGTAAGGCAATCCCAATTAATAGTTGGCAAATTGAAATCCACCAGTACAATAACCTATTTTCATTACACCTCTCTTATATCTGCCTACATATCTGTTCCTCCATCTCCTGTTGACTGTTGGAAGGTCTGTAATACACATCCAGCAAAGAGATCACACCCCTTTTGTTTCTTATCTCTAACCATATCGCCTCATTTGAGGAACCTTCCTGGATATCCTCCCTCAGTACTGAAGTAATGCACTCCTTGATTCATGGTGCAATATATTCTCCCCTTTTATTTCCCCCTCTGTCTTGCCTGAAAATTCTGTGCCCCGGAAGATTAAGTTGTCCCTATGCCTGTTCTTCATACCCATCCGCATGTCTCAGTGATGCAGACCCTCATGTTAATTAAAGCTTTAAGTTCATTTACTTTACCTGTTATACTTTCCTTAAAATAGATGCAATTTAGCTTTGAATTCCCTTGATGTAAATAGGAGGAGATTAATGTTAGCAAAAGGATAATATGAGGAAAAGTGGAACTGTGAGATATGACTAAAATAGATAATTATATAAAATTGTTGAATTCATTATTGAGCATGGAAGCCAAGGACAGAGGGTTCAAAATGGACGTGGGATGGAGAATTAAATTGACAGACAACTGGAAGCTTTACCTGGAGAGACTGTGTCTGTAAACATCAAGAAAGGAGGTGTTAAAAGGGCAGGTACCAGAAGGGAAGTGGGTATTGATGGAGATGGTAGAGTGAACCAAAGCACTCCAAAGGCAACGGTCTCTTGTGGATGCTGAAGAGTGAAGGGAAGGCAAATCTGGTGGTGTCATCATCCTGAAGACATCAGAAACTATGAAGGATGATCCATTGAATGCGTAGGATGGTGCAGTGGAAGATAAGGAGAGGGAGATGAGGGAAAAGGTTCAGACACACTTGGGAGCCATGTCAACTATGAAGGAGATGAAACCACAGTTCAGCAGAAAGGAAACATATCAGTAGTACTCATGTGGAAGGTGACAGTACCAGAACAGATATGACAGAGAGGGAAATATTGGGAGGAGGGACAGGAACCAGAGTGGGAGAAGGTAAAATAAAGGTATATGTGGGAATCCATGGGCTTATAATGGATACTGGACACCAACCTAACCCCTGGAATGGAGATAGAGAAATTAAGAATGGGGAGAGCATGGTTAATTGGTGAACCACTGGGAAATGACAGCAGGGCGGAAACAGGCAGCAAAGCTGATGAAATATCCTAACTCCATGCATGACCTTGAAATGGATTGATATGGTGATCAATGTACTGGAGAAGGCAGTGAGGGAGATGAACAAACAGGACAGAATCAAGGAATGTTTCACATATCTCACAAAGAGACAGGCATGCCTTGGACTCAAATGAGTTCCCATTGTTACACCTTTGATTTAGAGAAAGTGCGACATTTTTCAATTTAAGAACATGTTCAGCCAGCCAAAGAAAAATGAAGTGAAAGGATTTTGGTTGGACCTTTGTCCAAGGAAGTTGCAAAGGGCCTTGCCATCTTGGTGCTGAATATAGGTGTAGGGGGATTGTACACTCCTGATAAAGATGAGTTGGCCAGGAGCAGGGAACTGGAAACTACTAAGCTGATGGAGGGTGTTAAAAATATTATGGAGGCACATGGGAAAAGGGGAGGGAGGATGAGTGGAGAAAGGATAATCATAACAGGAAGAAATGAGATCTGTTGGACAAGAACAAAGTGAAGGCATAGGTCCACTAGAACAATTCTGCTGGTGGCTTTCGGGAAGAGGTCGAAGCAGATTGTAAGTGGTTGTTGGACTATGAGCTGGAGGCTCTGGAGGGAAGGTCTCCAACGGAAAGTGTCAGTGACTCTCTAAGAAGCAATGTCCTCATTGTTCTTTGGTGAGGAGATGATCTGGAGAGAGATAAAAGGAGGTGTCCAGCCTTTTCAAGGTCGAGTGGGTTTACCATGTAACAACAATGGCCACCGTGTCAGCATGGTCAGTGTCAAGGCTGAAGTCGGTCCTTAGTGAGCAGTGTGCCGCAAGTTCAGCGGGGTTAGATTAGAGCGGGTTAGTGGAGTGGAAATGTTGAAACAATTAATGCCACTTCAGCAGAAACTCTGTTCTTGAGTTCTATTCCTAAAGGATGAATTAAACGTGCCTTAATCTGGTTTGGATTTTAGTTATGCAGCAGAGCAGTAAGATATATCACAAAATGTGTTTCCAAATCCCAGATAGAATTACCTAATTTAATTTATTTTATTTTATTATCATTAAGAGCAGACCAAATAAGCCAAACTCACAAAACGATAGTTACCTGAAAGCCACAGGCCATAGTAATATCAATATTCCAGTGTAGATTATTAGAAGCTATAAATTACACACTATCCTCCTTCAACACTCTCAAATGAAATCCGTTTAGATACGTTCTTGAAAATTACACA
>JAUZTB010000017.1:22372953-22383782 GCA_034780895.1 Rhynchobatus australiae | reverse complement strand
GTTTCCATGTGTATCAAAATTGACCATTTGCCTGTCATCATTTTAACTTATTTGTTCTCTTTCTATTAGTATAGTCTTGTCTGCTGTCCCAGAAAAATCCGCTTAATGCTCTTTAACTGCCTGCATTAACTCATTTGGAACCACCCCATCAGAGATTCTGCCCATCCCTCCTCCCAGTGTCCTGCTGAAAACTGACATTTTCTCTCTTTCCCAGTTCTGATGAAGGGTCTTAGACCTGAAATGTTAACCATATTTCTCTCTCTACAGATGGTAGCTGACCTGCAAATCCAGCCTTTTCTGTTTTTTTTATTTCTGTGTAGTGTAACTGGATGATTGAGGTTGGGAGTGAATTTGGTTCTGATATGGAGGTCACAAAGGGTGAACAGTTTTTCATCTGTCCCTCAGGTTAGCTCCACTTCAGTGAGAAATTTATTGGAGATGTGTAATACTGAGAAGGTGTTGGTGGGAGGGGTGGAGAGGAGGTAATGCTGCCTGGCTTAACTCTAGTCTGCACTGAGATAGACTCCATTGTAGGCCCATTAGTTGAGATCACAGCTTGCATGCATAAAGCAAACTGTTGGAGGAACTTAGAGGTTCAAGCAGCATCTGTGGAGGCAAAGGGATGGTTGATGTTTAGGTTGAGACATCGACCATTGACTAGCTTGGGTCAAGCTATGATGGAATCCTGTATCATAACTTGCATGCCTAAATGCAGCAGATTTAAGATGGAGACATTTCTAAGTATGTTTAACATTTAAGTGTGCTCACCTCGATGATGCAATACCATGTGATGTTACAACTAGCAATTGACCAAAATAGGACATTCATTATGGTGATGTTTAAAGTGATTCTTTTGCTCAATATCAGGCTGCATAAATCAAACTGGGAATGTGTAAGTAACTGCACAGTTGTTGAAGGCAGAGCATTTTTAAGTCATAGGAATAATTCGTGGTTTGTTAATCCTTATGTATCTCACACCTTACATCACGTTTGCCTCCCTGGCAGGCAACAGTTATCAAATCTCATTGGTTTAACAGTTTGATTGCAGAAAAGAACACAAGAAGCAGGAGAGGTTGGTCCTTTGGTCCTCCATTGTGTTCCAGCTTTGTCATGCAGTAAGATCATGGCTGATCTTTTATGGCAATGCCACCTTCCCATGTTAACCCAATACCTCTTCATCACCTCACGACCCTAAGATGTATCAATCTTAACCAATTGAGTGAATTTAAAGAGGGAAGATAATTTTGAGGTTTTGGAGAGAATTCTGCAGGAAGAGTAGGAGTCAAATGCACAAAAATCAAAATGAAAACTGCAGATGCTGGAAATCTGAAATAAATTAGAAAATCTGAGAAAGACTCAGCAGGCTAGGCAGCGTCTGAGGGTCTTCAATCTGAAGCATTAACTGTTTCTCTTTCCACAGATGCTGCTTGAGCTGCAAACTGTTTCTAGCATTTTCTCTTTTTATTGTAGGAATCAACATACTGTTTTAAAGACAGGTTTCCAAAGTAACAATGGCAGGCTTGTGAAATTTCCAATTATTATTCTTTGATATTGATATTTTAGCTGTGCTGAAATTGACAAAATATGGAACTTCAGCATCTTACAAAGCCATTATGATTTGATGTAAAATATATATCCTCTACCTTGGTTCTGATACCAGTTTTGTCAACCATACTGTTAAATGAAGTCTGAGGCAGTAATGAAAAACATGCTGCCACAAAGTATAACTGTATTTTTATTTTGTGACATGAATATGATACAAAATCATCTCATTACACAAACACAGGTTTACCGCAAGACAGTAAGACATTGTTGAGTTCTGCTCTGTGCACAATTAATCACAGAATATCAATCTTTGAATCTAGAAATTTGCTGGTGAGCCAGCTCAGATTTTATGTGTGGCTCAAATAGTTTTTGATTTGAATTTTTCATAATTTGACAAATAACCAATGTTTATTCCTATGCTGGTGTAATTTTCAGTGGTAAGATAATGAAGAGTTTGTGTGGTAACAACATCAATCAAAAAAATTAACATCAATGTGAGGTCCATTTCCAACTGAGGATACAATGATATCCCTTTCTAGGGTTGTACTTTACACAGAAGTGTGCAGTGTGCCAAAGTCAAGACAGTTAGTCATTCTTCACTCAGCCAAGTGAATCCTTGCCCTCATTTGTTTACCTCATGGATAATGCCAGATGCTCCAAGTAATTCAGACACTGGTGGTTTTTCAGACAGCACACAAAAAATCAAATGGTTATACTTATTTTATCTTAATCAGCGTGTTCATCAGCACTGAGTATTAGTTATCAGCCATTGAAAGCTACTTGCTCTATAAAATTACCAAATTTACCAGTTGATAGAATAGATTTCACTTCTTGTCTCCTGTTACCAGATTTTCCTAAAAAGATTTTTAATTGATTAAGTCTGCTAAACTTGGACTTGATTGAAGTTTCACTTATCAGTTCACATCCCATCATATTTGTTGATAAAAACATATTATGAATATCGACAGTCTCTGTTTTGCATATTCTACAAGAAGACACAGATCCTTTTAGTTGGCAGTGCAAACAAAACCTGTACAAATCGGTGTTAAGGGTGATGCAAGTTCTTCAGATATTCATTTCAAAATAATTGGTTTTCAAGGGTTTCTCTTGGGAAAATTACTGGGAATGATGTCATGTTTTGTCAGGCTCTGTTTATTGTCAAACTTCCATCAGTAAATTGAACTGGACAGCTAAATGGACACGTTATATAATCTGTGTCCTGTTTATGTGTTGTTTGTGATTTCTTTTAACATTAGGTTGGTTCGCCATTGCACTACAGTTAACATGTGACCTTGGAAAGGAAGTGCAGAATGATTGGAGACCAGGTTCTACTGCATAAATCTCACACACACACACACACACACGTGCATGCACATTTACACAATATACATGTATGTACAGGCCCATGCACACGCACACACACACACACACACACAACACACACACGCGTGCACACAGACTCCATTCTTGCCTGGACTAGCAGTCAGAATTCTGTGCTACTGATTCCCTCATCTTCTCCAGTTTCACCAAGGCCTTTCCGTGACTCTGCCTCTATTCATCCTCCACCTCCACCTGCTTTACCACACTGCCTCTGCCAATCATGCCTTCAACTGCTGAGCAAAGTTCTGGAATTCCCTCCTTGAACCTTTCTGTCTGTCTAACCTCTTTATTTTTTGACCAAACATTTAGTCACATGCCCTTAAAGTGGCTTGGTACATAAAGTAAGAAATGAGTCAATGTTGGTGCATGGAGGTAGATGGGTTGGGCATTTAATGGATCTTATCCAATTTCTATCACCTTCAGTGTGATGTCACCTCTTCCCCTCTCCTCCAATTTCGGAATTCTGTAGGGACCATTCCTTCTACTGCCCCCTAATTCATGTTTCCATCTCCATAAGGACCAGGCAATAAATCACTAACACAAGCATTTACATATTTGCTAAACATTTATATTATTCCAAATGGAAATAAAGAATATTATAAAAATATTATTAAAATAATATCCACCTCCATAAGTACTCCCCTTCTTCGAGTGCCTTCCCAAGCAACTGCAGGAGATATATCACCTGCCATTTTACCTTTATCCTTTCCATCATCCAGGGACTCAAACACTCCTTCCAGGTGAAGTGGCAATTCATCTCTCCTCCAGGTAGATCAATTGTGATTAACAAGTCTTCACTAAACTCTATCAACTTGCACACCAGCACTTGTGACATTTAATCACTCTCAATTTCCACCTTATTACAAGCATTCCCTTTGTTCTCTCTGTCCCTCAACAATTTAAAACATGTTTAATCTCTATTCTTTCTCAGTTCCAAGAGAAGAACATCTACCTGAAATGTTTAACTCTGCTTTTTTTCTTTCATGAATGCTGACTGGCCTGCTGAATATTTCCAGCATTTTGTTATTTTTTATCTTATATCATCACCCAGTTCCAGAGGTTTTTCCAGGGGTTGGTGAAGTGGTTGGAGCATTATGCTAGCTTTGTTGGGGAATTCAATTTTCCACCAGAAATAATGACAGATGTGCTCAAATGCCGATAGAGATTTTCAGATCATATCACCTTAATAGACACTGTACACCAATTATGCCAGTATAATTGCATCAAGCGTTGTTCATGCAGGAGGAAAAAGGTTCAAATTTTTCAGGTTAATCACGTTATTTAATTCAACGTGCAAAGTGCTGGAGGAACTGAGCGGGTCAGGCAGCATCTATGGAGGGAAATGGACAATGGACGTTTTGGGTCGAGACCCATCATTTGGACTCATGTTATTTGATTATTGGAGAGTGTTTGTCTCTGCAACTACTTTATCCCATAAGCTTTGAAAACCTTTATTTTGCCCTTTGGCTCCTCTGCAAGCATTACCTCATTCAAAACTTTAGAAGTGTTTCATTGCCTGAAAAGTGCATTGGAACATCCAAGCTGTAAAAGCATTATGTAAATACAAGTGTTTATTTTCTTTTCAGACTATTAGGAATGCCTCAATTAACTTAAAGGTCCACCTCACCTGCTCAGTGCTACAAGGGTCATGGGGCCAAAGACTAAAAAGCTACTCAGCTTCACTTCCAGTTCCATCCAATTTCTTGTCAGATGGTGAGAGAGTTGGAATTTCCCCTCCCATTAATTGGGAAGCGATTTGCAGAGAGACAGGTCGTCTTTTGCTGTGCCAACTGTAGGCATGGTTGATGTGTAACAGCTGACTTGGCTCATATCGGAAAACTGAATCCTCAACAGCCGAACATGTATCTGTTCGTCTACTCTGCTCGTTAGGGAGAAGGAGCTTGGCAAATCTCTGCAAACACTCACTAGCTTTTTAAGTAATTTACCTGATGGTTTCCATATTGAATAAAAAGCTGAGGAGTAATTTTCATAATTTCAGAGCACTACTTCGAAGGAGTTGGGAGGAAAGCAGGGGAACATTCTGTACTTGTGGAAAAGACCACAATTATGCATGGCCTGAGAAGTATGTAACTGGTCAGGCTTTATTTTTGCTCATGACTAGTTTTGAAAATCTAATTTGAAGGCTGCACCAATTACAAAGTACTAACTACACATTACAATAAAATCTTATTTTTTCTGGGGGAAGGGTTTATATGTGACTAAATGACACACCACTGTTGAACTGTATTTTATGGGGGAATGTATTTTGAAATGCGATTCATTTCTTTACTAAGCACTGAATTAACAACACATGTTCTCTGAGACATTACACAGCATTCCCATATATCCAAACTCATATATCAGTGATCCTATTGCATGTTGTGCTCTAGAAATTCACCCACCCATGTACATTATATTACTTAACATGAATATTTCATTGCGTTTCTTTGGCTTGCTTTACTTTGCTGTTACAACTTCTAAACTCACACTGCTGCCATGTAAGTAAATACTTAAAACATTCAATATGAAATGTGCACTATCACAATATTTCTTTGATTCTGTGAGACTTATGGATTTAGCTAGTTTGATGAAGTTCGTAATCAATGGTTTGTACTGCCATTTGTAAGAGGTCAGCAAATAGTTCATCTGGAATGACTGTACTGTTAAGGGGTATGGATGGATGAAGAAAATGGATTGATGTAATATGGGTGCAGATGTTATTAAACCCTTCTGAGATTCTGGAGGTTAAATGTTGTCTTATATTACCTTGGGTAAATGAGCAATTTTCATGCTGTTATTTTAAAACAAAATATGTTCAACGGAAGTAAGAAAAATAAAAGATTATTAAATTTAGAAATCAGTCCCAGTGTGGGCCGTGGATCCAAGAGGTATTTTCCTTAGCCTGAGAAAACTCAATTAAGACAGAATGAATTTTAGAATTACAAATTCATAAAGAATTTCATTGTTTTTGAATGACTGATAAAAGCTTATGTCAACACCATTGCACATTGACTTATTTATTTAGTTCCTTAGGCTACACATCAGTAGTCAATGAGTTACACACAGTGCAAATACATTTGCCATTGAACTTTTTTTGGTGTATCATTGTGTGCAATGGCAAATTGGTTCCCCCACCCCAGAAGAGCACAGTATTGGTTAAAAAACAAGTGTGCAGCTGCGTTAGCATAGTTTCAACCTGAAACAATGTGTGAATCACAATCTATGCAGGTCCCAATGGGAGCAGTGTTACCGTAACACAGCTTTTGCCACTTTGCTGAGCAGCACTCTGGAAAGATCATGAATTCTTAAAGGCATAGTCCCCATGGTAGCCAAACACCAGAGGAATAAAGGCTGCCAAGAGGGGCAAGAGAAGCTGCTAAGCAGAGGGCCCTTGGTGTTTTGGATTTCTGTACCTTCTCCCTCAAGCAACTCCCCTCCCAGAATCGCCTGCCGCATGGAGCCAGACACTATCTGCAGGATAATTATAAAACTGAACATAATATTATTTTCTTATAAGTTGCATGTTCCAAAAAAAACCAGCTGGCATTGGATTTGAGCACAGACTGAGCACTTTAGAATATGTATGAGCAGTCTCTTGTGAGTTCTGGAGTTACCTTTTGAAGTGTTCCCATGGTTGCAGATTTTCCCTTTAAATCCTGAGCAAAGCAAGACTATAGTGCAGCACAGTCTTGGTTCTCCTGAGAGTGTTCCTCAGACAGTCATTATGTAGAGTTTTGAGCTCCGATTTATGTTGATGTGAGCTGAAACCTGCTTTGTATGGCAATTGACAGTTGAGGATGATGGTCAAGGATAGATGGTGTTATTGATGGTGAGCAGGGTTGTCCTTAGCTATGCAACAATTTGGTGATTTGCTAAGATTGGCAAAACAATGGCAGATGTAATTTAATCTTGAAAAATATGAGGCGATGCATATTAGGAGGACCAAGAAGGCTAGGACGTGTCCAATGAATAGCAGGACCATAGGAAGTACTGAGGAACAGGGAGGTGTACATGATACCTGAAGGCAGCAGTACAGGAAGAAAAGGTGATTAGGAAGGCATTTGGAATATTTGCTTTCATTAGCCAGGCCACAGAATATTAGAGCAGAGAGTTCATACTAAACTATATTCAACATCAGTTATGTCACAGCTGGAGTACTGAGAGCAGTTCTGGTCATCAGACTATAGCGATGAAGTGATTGCATTGGAGAGAATGCAGAAGTGATTCACCTGGATGTTATCTGGGTTGGAGCAGTTCAGGTACGAGGAGAGACTAGGTAGGTTGGGTTTATTTTCCTAATGAGGCAGGATGAGGTACACAATATTATGAAGAGTACAGATAGGGTGGATAATGGGAACCATTTCCCCGTAGCGGATGTGTCTATAACCAGAGGGCATAGATTTAAGGTTAGGCAGAGGAGCTTTAGAGGGGATGTGATAAAGATTTTTTTCACTGAAGGATGGTTGAAGTGCACTGCCTGAGAGGGTGATGGAGGCAGGGACTCACAACATTTACGAATTACTTAGATGAGTACTTGCAATTCCATGGCATGAAAGGCTAGGTACTGAATGCTGGAAACTGGGATGTATAGATAAGTATGATGGCCAGGATGGACCAAAGGCCCCATTTCATGCTGCATGACTGTATGACACCATGACTCTGTAAGGTACTTGCCTGCTGCTGGGACAATGTTAGGTCTGTGAATGAAGACTAGAAGGGCTTGGTCTGATTTCACAATTAACAGAATTTCACCAGGAAATGATTGCTAACTTAATTTACACTCGGTATAAATCAACTTTGGATCTTGTAGCACTGAAAAAAATAACAGTTTCTCAGCTAACGTTACCAAAACTGGATCAGAATATTGCCAAGCAGAACATTTGTTTGTGAAGAAATTAACACACAGATGGCCACATTAGCTGTATCCACTCACAATCCCTTTTAGTACAGGGATGTGTACATTTGTGCCAAAATGTCACAGCTGGAAGCAGTGTCGGAAGGCTAGGTTGTATTCAGGAGGGATTCCATGAATTGCATTTCTTTGACGTTTGGAAATTAACTTACATAGACCAACAAAATCCACTATCACCTCCTAGATTTCACACCTTTATGTGCAATGTAAGCTTTCTAAGCAAAGCTCTGGGTCCTATAAAGAGCAGAAATGACAATATGAATACTGTCTTGAGGAGGGCTCCATTACACTGGTGTTATCCAGTTTCTAACTTGAATCCAAGGAATGAAAGTTTCTGGCATCAATTTAGGAACAACTACGTGTACACCAGCCCTGCATCTTTCATAGACTGTGGTCTGACATTCCTTTTTGTACTAAGATGGTCTACAGGGAATATAAGGATTTCAATGTATAATAACATCTGGAGGGGGCAATTAATGGAATTATAATTTTTTCATTCTTTTGCAGATTTTCCCACAAATATTATTTCATATTTTTATGCATCATTGAGGACTGAATTAGCGTTTGCTTGTCAGCTTGATTTATAATTCTGTGTTCATTTTATTTCTTTGCATGAAAAAAAGCATTTATGATGGAATCTGAGTACAAATTTCTCTTTGGAAGGCATCAGGCAGAAATGTTTCATGAGATTGCCTTGCAGCCCTTTCTATATTATGCTGTTTGCTATTCTTCTGGCAAATATCCTAAGTAGTTGAATTATAAAATGCCCAGCCTGAGGGCACAGTACTTGATGGTGAGTACCAGGAGAGCTCTTTCTGCTACTTGTTGACAAAGAGCAACCTTGAGCAACTGTTTAGAACATGAATCACTTTTCTCATGCAGTATTCACTGTAATGCATCTTTAAATAGTATTAAAATAAATCAGTAATATAGCACTAGCGGGAGGAAGTTTCCTGTTCTTTGACCTGGGGAACGTCCAACTCCCCACGTGCATTGGTAAGAAAAAGGATTACAATACAGATCATCAGGATTACTTTCCTTATGTTTCACTGGGACTTCCAGAAGAGCAGATCATGGCTTAGGTCTCGAATAGGCTCACATTAACTGGAGGAACTGCGATGAAGCAGGATAGGATCTTCTCTTCCTTTTTGGCGGGGCTGCTTACCAGACATTGCTTGGCAAGGGTTCGATAACTTGATGCTGTGGTCCGCCCTTGGACTATCACAGTCCTGGGAGCAGGCCAGCAGTTTTAGATGAGACATATCTGCAATTTTTTTTTTCAATATCCAATCAGAACCATCTGGCTGGCAGCATTGAGCTGTGGTTTATTTCCCTGCACCACTTTTTCCGCACCTTCCACTGGTGCTGAGGCTCTCCAAAGTGTACTGCACACTGCTTTGGATGCATTGTTATTGACCCTGATGCTGAACTGTGATGAGTGGACAACAGGATGATCCTTCCCATTGTAATGGAGCAACCCCTGCCCCCTCCCTTCCACTGAGCAGTTGTGAGTCAAAAAGCTGGTAAAAACATAAAACCTGGTGTGAATGCTCCTATTTCTGATTTAACAGCACCTGATTTAGGGATAACTGAGTAAGCTACTTCGGAAAGGAGGGTCTCTGCTTCCAGTGATTGAGTGAGGCTGCTTTCTTTGCAGTTTACGAGCCATTTAAATTTAGAGGCTGCAAGCAGTTGCTGCCAGATCTAGCAAGTGCTCCCCTTTGTCCCTGGAGCTAATCTTCTGTCACAATATGCCTGCCTCCCCGTGATAGTTGGCTATCCTGTGGTCATTAGCCCTGTTCCCCAGTGAGCACAGACTCCTAACCCACTCCCCCTGCAATCTTTCCTTCTTGTGCACTTTAGTGCTGCAGACTAAATCACCGTCCATCTCCCGTGCCTTGATCTTTTCCAATTGACGGGACATCTCGACTGACCCTGGCTGTGACTCTCTACTATTGGACTTCCTGTCTAGGCATAAAGTGGGCTTAAAGAAAAAAGTTCTCTCATTAAATGCACCAGGACTACTGTGATCTTGGATTTTCCAGATGTCCCAGCTACAATCGCACACACACCCCCACCTCCTTCTCCCTCCCATCACTTCCTTCCTCTCTGTAACTACTGGGGCCTACCAGTCAGAATAAATCTGATCCTAGTACATAACGCTCTTAAGGAGTGCCGGTGAGGAATATGAGATGTCCTTTTTATCCGTTTGTTCATATTAAAACTATTAGTGCTCTCTTGGCCAAGTTCAGCAGTTGGGTACCACTTTGCCAATCATGACTTAATTATTTATTTGTCAACTGTGGCATATCGGGATCAAAGTACATAAACAGATTAAAAAAAGTGTGATGGCTGATTACAGTGTCAGCTGCAATCAGGCTTCCCTCTTGACCTGCTGTGACACCTTTTGAGCAGTTTTCAGAACTTTTTGAAGAACAGGGACTGGCTGAAAACTTGAAAGAACACAGCACACTGCTGTTTATGTAAGTGACTGAGGAAGGCTCCAGAACCTACACACTCAGGACTAATTCTTTTTGTTTGAGGCTCAATGCCTCTGATTGAACGTGATACCAGGAAGTATAGAGATTAAAGTCTACAATGTTATTCTAAGCAGATTGATGTCCCAGTTCGAAAGCCAGACAAAGTCATGCTGTACATCTACAATGAAAGGAGTTTGAATATCATCTTTGACTTGACAAATTGTGCTTAGGCACGTTTCAGATACATGAGATGGCTGTAAAGTTAAAGCAACTGGGAATTAGAGGAGTGAACAAAAGCATGGCTGAACTGGTGGATTTCAAGGAATATTAGGGGAAAATAGGAAGGTTGAGAGATGGAGGGGGAACAGCTGAGCCAAAGGTGGCTGAAGTACAGCTTCTAATATAAGGGAGATTGATGTAAAAGTAGCCAAAATCAGGGAACAGTTGAGTTTGATTGATAGGGAGAGGTTTGTAGAAGTGGAGGAGGTTAAGGAAAAATTAGGCTGCAGGTT